>JAECUM010001094.1:0-129803 GCA_016617855.1 Megalonaias nervosa
GAATGTATCGTTTATTTTCGTTGTATTTTCGCTACGGTGTAGATCAATGATCAGCATGTCTATTTTTATGTCTATCCTTCTGCTCACAAATTCTCAAAGACAGTGAGATAATAAAATGTATATTCTTGCATCAAGACGTAAGGTCATGTCACATAAAAACCTATTATTATCCAGTTAGAAAGATCAAGGTTATTTTTCATGGTTAGGCTCTAGTTCAGAAGTTGTTTAGGTAACGAAAATAAAGTATTTTGGGTGTTGTGTCGTGTGCAACTATCAAAGATTCAGTCAGCAAGGTCAAGGTCACAGTCATCTAAAGATCACGTTCTTATGATGTCTTGGCTGTAACGGAAAGCTATAAACAGTAGTATTATCGAACACTAGGATTTTTTTACATTTCAATCTTTGCAACATTGATAATCTTTGCCACAAAAGTGTGGTAACATGCCAATATGCATATATTTCTTGAACTGAAAGCAATATAGATGAAAGTAAATATGCTCATGTCCCTAATAATCTGACAGTGTTTCAGATACCACTTTCATGGTTCTATCTTAACTGTTGAGGTATTCGTTTTGGGGGTTGGCAGGGGGGTCTTTCTAGGCTGTAGCTCTAAAGCTGTTCAAGATACTGCGTATAACGTGTCTATATGATACGGAGAGTTTATTGCATACCGTGTTCTGTCATTCGTCAAGGTGAAGCAAGAAAACGCTTGTAGTGTCGAGTTAAATTAGGATACGACTATTGATGAATTTTCAAACGATAGTCTTATGCATATCGTGTTGACACGTTGTCTGTCAATTTTCCTGTTTACATTTGTTTGCCAGCCCATAACTTTGTGACATCTGGACAGATTTCGTAAAACTCGGCCCATGTATATATCACAACAAGACGGTGCGTAACATATCATATAGAACCTACTTTGCCACTAAGTTAAATTAACAGCAAGGATATAATTGTGATTTTGTTCATTTTCTGGAGGATAACTTTTAAACTACTGAAGATATTTTAATGACACTTGTACCATTTGCATAATTATGAGATACTACAGCCATGCCCTGAGTCTCAAGTCTTATGATCAAAGCCAGGGAAAATATAAATTGGCAACCTCTGCCCATGTGCAAGTATAACATCTGAACCAATGAAAGTATTTTGATGGAACTTTAGCCTGGAGTATATCTGGACTTGATAGCGTCTAGTGTATTCATAGTCATACTCGCTACCCTCCCCCCAGGTTAAGGTAAAAAAGAAAGGAAGTCAGTGACTGTCGCTTCTTTTTTTTTTAACTACATATATTTTGATGAAATTGCTCCACGCTTTATTATACAACTGCCAGGTTTGTAGCTCTAAGGTCAAGGTCACTGGCAGGAAAAGAATAATGTGCTACATGGTACTCTTGTTACATAAAACCTTGAGGTTCTCTCACATATCGTTTTTTTGTTTTGGTTTTTTTTTTTTTGTTATTGTTGTTGTTTTTTTGTTTTTTTTGTGTCAGCTTCAAGATTAGAGCTGTAGACTGAGAAGTTTTTTTCAACATGCGTTTACTTCTCAGCCTGTGTGACACTAGTGTGAAATAGTAGTGGGTGCTTCGAGTATATGCAGCTTAGTTACTTTTGTCATGAAATTTGCATCATTTTTATGTGATTGCAGCGATCTATGGTATAGGGTTAATAATGCATAAAAAGGAACATCATGCAAGCACACTACTTTTTTGAAATGTTATTTTTTACAAATAACTTTCCACCGATTTCAGTATGACGCAAATGTTAGTATTAAAGAACTCTTCGCATAAACATATTTTTAAATAGGTTTAGAATATGAGTAGTGCTCAAACTGATGGAACTTCATAGAGAATGAGATATGACACTTGTTATATACACATTCAATCTTACATGACTGATATGACGTTCGATGCAGATGATCAGTCTATATTTCCGTATCGCACACCCTACGTGGAACTACTTTTACCACTTGAAATATTCAATAACAGTCTACTTCTAAAGTGTCATAAAAAGTTTATTGCCATAGATTATTAACTATTGTTTCATTTTTATCAAACAAAACTCTCTGGTGACTTTTTAACAAAAATAGTCTTGTACTTTGTTTGGTACACTGTCTTTATCTGTCGTCTGTTGTCATCGCTAATGTAAGTGACCGAATTCCCCGCTGGGGCCTCAGGAGGGAGCAATGAATGTAGCAAAGAGTTGTATGGGAATTTCACAGTACCTACAACCGAAAAATTACCGTTAATTAAGGCTGATAACGTTTTTACGGAAATTGTGACGATGATTTTTCTGATCAAACTGATGTGCAAAGTGACGTCAACAACGGCGAGACAAAGTACTTTGCCGCAACGGCCTGGGATCTGAAATTTTATATTGAAAGTAAAACAAATCCAAACACAATAAGAAAGACTCTGGGAGTAATGTCCAAATCAGAACATGCTAAGAAATGCCCCCTCATTCAGAGAAAAGGGGAACTTTTAATATTACCCCTGTCGAATTAGAAACTTATTAGGTACCTACCTTGTAACTTAGTACGAATCGTCCGGTTTCATCAATCAACCAGATACTCTTAGTAGTTACCACAGAGCTATTTATAGATATTTAAGGGAAAATAACTGTGGCTACAACAGTTTATCTTCAAGCGAGTTTGCTACCAGTTGCAAAGTGCTGAATTCTCGCCGTAAAGATCTTAAACAAAAAGGTTCTGGAAATCACCCAAATAAAGCTGAACCAATAACTCGAAATAAAGAAAATTTTAAGCAATTCTGGTCAACTTGTCGACAATAACTCCTAAGCCTTGATACGGTTTGGTACCACAATACCGAATTACTTTGGTTTCAGAGCCATTGATGAAAATAGACACTTGAGGTGGGGAGACATTACCCTAAAAAGCGACGAAAATGGTGAGGAGTATTTAAATAAAATGAAAGATCAACGAAAACAAGGGACGTTAACAGCGGTCGTCTACGACATTTTAATCCAAAGCAATTAAGAAATAAAAAATATCCAGAAAGATGTCCAGTTCTAGCTTACAGAATTTATCCTAGTCAAGGCCTTCATCCATGAACACCCCTGAATCACCTTATTACCAAGGAATTTGTCACAACCCAATTGCTGACGGCGTATGGTTCAAGTGCCAACCTGCCGGTTTGAATCAATTGAAACCGATAAATGAGAACAGTATGAAAACTCGGGAGTAAAAAGAAGAAAAACAAACCACATCGTTAGGAAAACTCGATGTACGACACTTCACCATGAAAGAGTTGATCCTACCGCAATTGCATAACACATGGCATTGCGTATTGTTAACGGTTACAGTATCAGAACTGACTGTCATCTTCATTTGATATCCATAACAGAAATTAAATCTACGAGTCATTAACGATAATTTACAAAAATATTCACACTATGACGTGTAACATATTCAACGATGCGAGCTGTTAAAGCGTGTTCACGTTTCTGCTAGTCCTTAAATGTAAGACGCATCTCATGTTGTGTATGTTTTGTTGCTACGTCTTCCTGCCCAAATAACGATCTTGTGTAGCGTGTTCCGATGTTGAATGACATCGGAATGAGAAACCAGATTTTTAAGAATATCTCACAAACTTGGTAGCACATATTGATGTTTTTCCACAAGTTAAAGTAATGTTGATTTAAGCGGACTTTACTTACTCTGATGTCTCTTTCGAATCAACTCAAATTGTCACAAAAGATAATGGGCTTGTTTTCAAATTCGGATAACCTACATTTCAGTTGGTTGGAATGCGATGGAAGCCGGGAATCTCGAAATTGGTTAAAGGATAATAAATATTTTGAACAACACGAAGCTATCTAAACACTTTCTTTAATATTAGTATAGTTTTATTCGTTTCGTTAAAGAAACATTCTTCAACCTAATACGATTTTGGCATTCCCGGCATCCATTGCGTTCCAACCGTCTGAACGGAACATGAAAATGCATCCATTTGCTACTGTCACATTTTGATTCCATCAGGATAAAGAGAGCAAAGTAAGTATAATCAGTTTGATTTAGTTCCCTATAAATTTGTTAAGTTTTATTATTTATGAAATATCTAAAATTTTGACCAGATGCGATCAACGGTTATCAAATAATTGCATGCCGTGAATATACCCCCTAGACCATGTACAACTTCGGCAGTTTCCGTGACTCGAGTCCGTGTGACGTCACTGGAGATCCCCCACCACACACACATTTAATCACCAAGTAAGACTGCTCTCGAGTGCTGAAGACATGTAAATCCGTAATCATATTTTCACAATACTCCCACCCCACCCCACCCTCTCGCCATTTAAAAATCTGTCAAGTTCTTTTAGTAAAACGTGATTCTCTTTATAAGCATATCCTGGGGCAACATGCTTCGCTACACAAGCATGCCTGACTGAAACAGACGCATCGATACTCAAGTCAAGTTGTCGGCGAAAATGTTCAGATATATTTAGCTATACGTGTAGTAACACGTATTTACATAGATATTAAAAAGTAACAATAAATTGCTGGTGCCCCTGTTAGGCTGGTGCCCTAAACACGTACTTTGTATGCTTAATGGGCAATCCGGCACTGGATAGTACCTTCGGAGGCTTGAAGTATTTACAATATTATTAAGCGTAATTCAGCCTGCAATGCCCACCAGCAGGGAAGTACCTAAAGTATTTGGCACCCCACAAATAATTTAAAACGTAAACACACAGAAAAATATATTATGTTTGCAAGTAGATTTTTAAACAGTACAATGCTGTTATAAGCAAATTGGAAATAACTTTTACTTTGGCGAATTTTTCATTTGGTTTGAAAGCTTGTACTGGTATTTCAACTCTACCGATGACACCACTCCCCTTCTGGCTGTCACCCGAGGCTAATATCCCCCCTTGCACCCCCATTAGTACGCCACTACCCACCAGAACTGGAAATTTCAAAATTTGCCTACCAATTTTGCAGGGGTGCAAGTTTTCTTCATAACTGGAAAATATTAATTCCGTCAGGACCATATTCTATATTTTCCAAGGATGTGAAAATGAATTTTTTTTTATTACCATTACAGGATGTAAATTTAAGGATTTCCATTATAACCCTCATAAAACCAACATATCAATTATAAACCGAAAAATAGCTGCACAGCAAAATGATTGAGGAAACTGATTACCGGGTAGGGGAATTTACATTCGTCCTATTAAAAAAAATGCAGATTACAGAATGATTTTGAAGCTCAAAAACAACTCGTATTATCACTTAATAATGGAATCTTTAAAATCTGCTGTTAGCTTTAGGAAAACATTGTTGTTTTGCCTTTGTAGGCTTGAGGGATGCGCTATTATGTCAGAGTCTCCCAATAACACAGAAAGTAATTGACGTTTGCCAACTATATCGGTCTACTTGAATTCCAAATGGTCAAAGGGTATTTGGAGAACTTCTTAAACCAGTTTTTTCGTCCCTTCAGAAAGCTGGGCACAGTAATGTGGCCTACATAGATGATGGTTTGCTTTTGAGCATGAGAACTCAGACTTTGCATGATGATTCAGGCCGTACAGTTCACCAAGAGAAGTCAGTCTTCGTCCCAACGCAGTGCATAAATTGTATTGGGTGTATTTTGCATTCGAAGGATATGACTGTTCAGCCGACAATTGTGAAAGCCACAGAAATTGTTGATCTTTGTTTTAAAACTTCACATAAACATACTGAGACTAAATTTGATGCTAGCGAACCAGGGTTGTTTTATGCTCCTTTGTTTCACAAACCACTGGAAATATAAAAAGACCACTGTCTCAAAATTCACTCAGAGCATTTGATGCTTTGGTTTATCCGTCTGAAGAAAGCAAAGATCTCTTCAACTAGTGGTTTAAGAATGTTACAATTGCTTTTTGCTATTTGCTATTTTGGAAAGCGCAACTTGTACTTGAAAGTAAAAGCACTCTCAGCGGCTCGGTCAGGGGGTGTGTGGGGAGCGGAGTGATTATAATGACACTGACAATACAATAAAGGAGGATGTTGGTTCTTGCAAGAAGAATGCTTTGATCTATATTTTCTAGAGCTTAAACAGTAGCTTCCTTTATGCTTCAATATTGCCATGCCAAAAGTTATCTTGACAACGAAGTGACTGTGAAATACTTATCAAGGATCTGTGATATTTCGTTGTGCTGTACGCATAGAAACAGTCTCCTGGGTATTTTGCATATACCTGGCAATCTTAAATTAGAAGCCGATAAATTTTCACGCAATATTAATATGGAATGGATGTTTACATAAGCAATATTTTTCAGGTTTGTTTTAACTTCATGCGTCCTGCTGACATTGATTTATTTGCGTCACGATAAAAGAATCAAACTAAACGGGATGTTTCGTTAATTCCAGATTCAAAAACTTACGCACCTGATGCCTTCTCTTCGTTATGGTCACATTTTAATTGTACCTATCTCTTTCCCTATTAGCATGCTGGGAGAGTTCTACGTAGGATAGAAGCAGCAGAGGCCACAGCCATTCTGACTGTTCCGATTTGGCCAACCCAACAATTGTCTTGTTCACAGTCAAGATTACATTATTCCAACTGTCAACAAATTGTTTCATTTATCGCTGCACCCAGCCCAAAAATCATTCACTGACCAAAATGCGTCTGGCTGTTTTATCTTTGTGCGGAATTGGTTCAATCATATTTCATTGTCACAGGATGATATAGTGGAATTGGGCACAAGTTCTAACAACTGATATTAGCCCTTTCCCTACATAAGGCAAGTATTACTACATTTTCAAAATGACAAAATTGACTAATAATGAAAAATGGAGAGAGAGAGAGAGAGAGAGAGAGAGAGAGAGTGCACAATTACAGCATGGGTGGTTTGAGTAAAATCGTCCGGTATCGCTTGCATATTTGCATACGTGTTGTAGAATTCTATATATTTAATTTGCTTCGCCCTTTCCCCGAAGAAGCAAGTCTAAGCTAACAGTTACATATGGCACTGATAGTAATTTTCTCGTCAACTCTGATTGTTGCTGACTATACTTGGGACAGAACATGAATAAGTGAATGGTGGTTGCAGTCCCACTGTCGGAACATAAAGGGGTATAAACATGTTGAACACGGTAAAGATCAGCTTTTAAAGAGCTTACATTATGTTGTAACCTAGTATGGATCATATATTTGGTTCAATGACTAAAACTATGAATTTTACTAGATACAATATTTGGACATAAATTCTTCTTCAAGGAAGGGTAAGACAGACCACAGTGGATATCCTGTTAAGATTGTTCCACAAGGCCACTGTTGAGGGTATACAAGATGATTTAGTACAATTTAGCCTGAAATTGCAAATGACTCTATTATTTGAACAGCGAAGGTTATGATTTGTTCTTTTGGACACTGGGATAGGGGCTTATTAAATGAGATAGTCTGGAGTTTGACTCGTTTTAATGTTATAGAGTATTATTAAGTTCTGTCTCTTTCGTCTAGACTGCAGACTCACACCCTGCTTCATAACAGAGAGATTGCCTACTAGTGTATTTTGGAAGTCATGTAACTATTCTTGCCACTTCAAGTTGGAAGTTTTCCAGTTTTTCTAAATCTACCAACGAACATCCATCCCATACTACATTCGCATATTTCAGGATGGGTGTGATATACGTTATAGTTTCCATACAATTTTCCTGCAAAGTTTGTAATTTAGTTTTCAAAAATTGGCTATTCGGGATGATGCTGTTTTAAAAATGCTATCAATACGACAAGTCCATTTGATATGATGCAAGTATTAGTCATAGATGGCAATGAGAATCCACATATTTAAGTTGATATTATCAACAAACAAGTTCAGGATTATTTGTTATGCTTTTGATCGTGAAAAAACATAGCCACTGTTTAAACTTTAAGAGCCATTGCTTGGACTATTTATGCAGCTTTGTTAGATCATTATTTATGACAAGCTCTATTTCAACACAATAAAAGGATAAATAATGCAGAGTAATATGGTAAGAGATGAGTGAGAGAGCTCATAACATCAGAATATCGTTAACATAAATTAGAAGCAAGAGAGACCCAAGTACAGATCTTATGTGGCACATCAACCTTCATAATAGTTTCTCGCAAAAATGTATCATGCAAAAGGGCCATTTATTTTCTATTATTTATAAGTTTCAACCCATTTTATTACATGACCCTAAACACGGTATTCGTTCAATTTTAAAAAAAAAAGCCTCGGGGCCAAACCCGATCAAAAACTTTTGATAGATCACACAATAGAAGAATTTTTAGACTGGTCCAAAGACTTACATATGCTACGATACATTTTAGTAAGTTGGAAAATGTGTGGAACAGTGGAAATGTCACATCGGTAAAGACATTCGAGCAAAGGCAACTAGCGTGGTGCTTGCATCTTAGAGGCATTCGACTAAACAAAAACAATATTGGACTTCTATCAAGAGTGTATTTTTGTCTCGAACGGTGTTATGCATTATATGCCATCTTGACGTATCAGTCCCTAACCCTCCACCTTTATTCGCTACTAAGAGAAACCTCAGTATGATAAACAGAACCGAACTAATGCATGACATCCAAGCAAACCTAGCAACTAGCTTACCCACTAGAGCAGAACAACTTGATAACTGCCTGCGTTCATTGCTTGACAAACATGCCCCAGCAACTAAGTGCAGAGTAGCAATTCAGAAGTGTTCTCCGTGGTATAGCAGTGTTAGGGACCAGCTTCGCACTGCTAAAAGAGACCGCCGTAAAGCTGAGAGGCTTTGGCTTTCCACCAGACTCACTATTCATAAGCAGATCTATGATGCTGCTAAGAAGAATGTCACAAACATAGTCCATGCAGCTAAATCAGCCCACTACAGTACTAAAATCATGGAAAGTTCCAAGCTGCAAAGAGCTATTTGAGATTACTAACAAGCTGATGTCAAGGAACAAATGTACACCACTTCCAGCTACCTTCTCTCTAGTCGACCTTCCGGACCTGTTTGCAAATTTCTTCCGTGACAAAGTACAAACCATCAGAGGTAAACTTGACAACACAATTTCAGTTGACTCGTCGTCACCATACAGTTGCGATACAGAATTTCAGCGGCAACCGTTAGCAGCAATTGAACCTGTCTCTATGGATTTAGTACGTACAATCGTGATGAAGAGTGCACCAAAGTCATGTGAACTGGATCCGATTCCGACGTCACTGCTGCTAGAGTGCTTGGATCCAATACTGCCTTCACTAACTGATGTTATTAATGCCTCTCTCTCATCTGGGGAATTCCCATCATTTTACAAAACTGCCATTGTAAAGCCTCTGCTGAAGAAACCAACACTCGACCATAATGATTTAAAGAACTACCGCCCAGTTTCTAATCTGCCATTCATGTCAAAAATCTTAGAAAAAGTTGTTCTATCGCAACTTGTATCTCATCTGAATTCAAACAGTCTTTTTAGCAATGTACAGTCTGCATATCGCCCTTGCCACAGTACTGAAACTACTCTTCTGAAAGTAGTCAATGACCTTCTCTCTGCTTTGGATAGCGGAAAGATTACAGTCCTCACTCTCGTTGACTTGTCTGCAGCATTTGACACTATAGACCATGATATATTACTTCACCGTCTCCAGCATGTATTTGGCATTCATGATACGGCCTTACTATGGTTCGAATCCTACTTGGTCAACAGGACACAAATTGTGTCTGCAAATGGAAAACACTCCAGCCCAGTTGATCTATGCTGTGGTGTTCCACAGGGGTCTGTTCTTGGACCTGTTCTCTTCATTCTATACACTCAGCCACTCTCAAGTGTCATAGATCATCATCCAGTGTCTCACCAATTGTATGCTGATGACACCCAAATATACAAATCTAGCCATCCAACTGAAGTTGAAGCTACCATCCAAGGTGTAGAGAGGTGCATTTCCATGTGAAATCATGGATGACATGTAACAAGCTGCAGATGAATGATGATAAAACTGAAGCCATCCTGATTACAACACAAAGACTTTCTCATTCACATCCTTTACCTCAGACAATAAATATCAGCAACACCAACATTAAATTCACACAGTCAGTACGAAACCTCGGTGTCACTCTCGACAGTACTCTCTCGTTGCACCAACATGTCATGAACATATGCAAGGCTGCATATCTTGAGCTGAGACGAATCAGCTCCATTCGCAAGTATCTTTCAGTTGATGCCACTAAAACACTTGTGTGTTCCTTAGTACTTTCAAGACTGGACTATTGTAACTCAATTCTGTCTGGTTCGTCTCAATATCTACTTCAGAAACTTCAAAAAGTTCAAAATACAGCTGCTCGAATCATCCTTAGAGTACCACGATCAGAGCACGCCTCTCCCCTGCTCTGTACCCTACACTGGCTATCCATACGATCCAGAATTAAACACAAAATTTGTTCTCTGTGCTACGTTTCACTGACGGGCTCCAGTCCAACATACCTATCTGACCTCACCCATGTGTACACACCTGCAAGATGCTTACGCTCCTCTTCTGACACTCGTATTCTCATTATTCCCACTATGAAGATGAAATCATATGGACAACGCTCTTTTGCATACCAGGGCCCAGCAACGTGGAACGAATTGCCCACTGCACTTAGACACAAAGACACAGTGATCTCATTCAAGAGCGCTCTTAAAACTCACCTATTTCAACTGCAAGAACAGACTTAACGACCTAATAATGTATCCTTGCCTTAAATATTTACAGCATATTTTCTGTTTCTACTTTCGTGGTGTTTGTTTTTAATTTTGTAATCATATCATTATATATGTTTTTTAAGTGTTGTCAAATGTTGTAAAGCGCTTAGAGCTTCTAAAGATTAGGCGCTATACAAAGTCCTCATTATTATTATTATTATTATTATATCAACAAGAAGAGGGACTGTAAACAGTCATACCAGTATACAGGCATGCAGAGGGACTGTAAACTGTCATACCAGTATACAGGCAAGCAGAGACCAACTTTAAACAGTCATACCAGTACATAGGCAAGTAAAGACCACTGTAAACAGTCATACCAGCATATAGGCAAGCAAAGACCATTTGAAACAGCTATACCAGTAAATAGACAAGCAAATACCACTTAGAACAGTCATACCAGTATATAGGCAAGTAAAAATAACTTAGAACAGTCACACAAGTACATAGACAAGTAAAGACCACTGTGAACAGTCATGCCAGTATATAGGCAAGCAAAGACCACTCGAAACAGTTATACCAGCATACAGACAAGCAAATACCACTTAGAACAGTCATACCAGTATATAGGCAAGTAAAGATCACTTAGAACAGTCATACCAGTATATAGGCAAGTAAAGACTACTGTAAACAGTCATACCAGTATAAAGGCAAGCAAAGACCACTGTAAACAGTCATACGAGTATATAGGCAAGTAAAGACCACTTAGAACAGTCATACCAGTATATAGGCAAGCAAAGATCACTGTAAACAGTCATACCAGTATATAGGCAAGTAAAGACCACGGTAACAGTCATACCAGTATATAGGCAAGTAAAGACTACTGTAAACAGTCATACCAGTATAAAGGCAAGCAAAGACCACTGTAAACAGTCATACGAGTATATAGGCAAGTAAAGACCACTTAGAACAGTCATACCAGTATATAGGCAAGCAAAGATCACTGTAAACAGTCATACCAGTATATAGGCAAGTAAAGAACACGGTAACAGTCATACCAGTATATAGGCAAGTAAAGACCACTGTAAACGGTCATACCAGTATATAGGCAAGTAAAGACCACTGCAACAGTCATACCAGTATATAGGCAAGCAAAGACCACTGTAAACAGTCATACCAATATATAGGCAAGCAAAGACCACTGGAAACAGTTATACCAGTATATAGGCAAGCAAATACCACTTAGAACAGTCATACCAGTATATAGGCAAGTAAAGATTGCTTAGAACAGTCATACCAGTGAAAAGGCATGCAGAGGGACTGTAAACTGTCATACCAGTATACAGGCAAGCAGAGACCAACTTTAAACAGTCATACCAGTACATAGGCAAGTAAAGACCACTGTAACAGTCATACCAGTATATAGGCAAGTAAAGACCACTTAGAACAGTCATACCAGTATATAGGTAAGCAAAGATCACTGTAAACAGTCATACCAGTATATAGGTAAGCAAAGACCACTGGAAACAGTTATACCAGTATATAGGCAAGCAAATACCACTTAGAACAGTCATACCAGTATACAGGCAAGTAAAGACAACTGTAAACAGTCATACCAGTATATAGGCAAGTAAAGACCACTTAGAACAGTCATACCAGTATATAGGCAAGTAAAGATCACTTAGAACTGTCATACCAGTACATAGGCAAGTAAAGGCCACTGTAAACAGTCATACGAGTATATAGGCAAGTAAAGACTATGTAAACAGTCATACCAGTATATAGGCAAGCAAACATCACTGTAAAGTCATACCAGTACATAGGTGAGCAAAGACCACTGTAACAGTCATACCAGTATATAGGCAAGCAAAGACCACTGTAAACAGTCATACCAATATAGGCAAGCAAAGACCACTGGAAAAAGTTATACCAGTATATAGGCAAGCAAACACCACTTAGAATAATCATACCAGTATATAGGCAATCAGATATCACTGTAACAGTCATACCAGTATATAGGCATGCAGATACCACTTAGAACAGTTATACCAGTATATAGGCAAGCAAAAACTATTGTAAATAGTCATACCAATATATAGGCAAACAGGGAGACTGTAAACAGTCACACCAGTATACAAGGCAAGCAGATACTATTGAACATAGTGATACTCATATACAGAGGGGTTTCAAAGGACCATAAAATTCTGCTGATACAAAGCTGAGATCATTACTGTACCTCTGTCTCTTTGGCTCAACAGTTTTGTACACCTGAGCATAAAGGTCCATGGCCCGCACCCACATACACATGGACTTACAGGCCTGTAAAAAAATCATAGAGTATTATTTCATGGGCAACTAGGGCTGGAATACATCACAATTATTTACACTGTGGGGTCAAGCTAGACTTGAATTTTAATGAGAAGTGACTTCTCCTTTTGAAAAGAATAGGGAGAAGTGAGAGCAGAACAGGGAGATGTGGAAGCAAAGCAAGATACACTAATATATATATATATATATATATATATATATATTGTGCATGTATGTGTGTATTTTCATTCTCTTATTTGAAATATACCCTCTATTTTTCAGCATGCATATCTGCAATATTTTTTTTTCAAGTAAAATCTTTGTTGCATGTATATTATAAGCACATTTTGTATGTGTGTAAAAATTATCTTATTCATATGCATTGTATTTTGTCGATCTGACTTACGAGCACTGTAGAAGCTATACACTGTAATGAATTTTAAATGATAGGAGTAACTAGATCATTGTATTGTAATTACATGTTAGTAAAAATGATTAATTAACTACCCTCAAACAAGAATTATTATTTTTTTGATGAAAGTTCACTGTAAAATGGCAGTTGAAAAAAATTTCTAAACTTGTTTGAAACAAACCTCTGTAACATATACATGAAAGCAAATGCACATGTCTTCATACCATATTGTTTATCTCAATTTCTTTGTTGCCTAGAAAACATTACTGTAACTATTCATAGATAACACATCAAAGGATTAAAGTCGGCATATAAATGAACTAAAACCTTCTTTCCAACCAAATTGAAATAGCCAACATATGAGTGCATCTATTTTTAGAAAGATGGGCTTTCTTAATGTAACCACTCACATTCTAGCTTTGTTATAACAGTCCATTGACAGGATTAAAAATTTATGGTTTTTATTAATTGTCTAAGTACATGTTGTAGCCAGAGGTATTGGTTAAATAGTATTTGCTTTGTTGCTTTTTTTCTCAATATTTTCACAAAAATTAGTAAAAACAACTTTAATCTTACAGTGCCTCCAAATTTCCACAACATAGCATTTGGGACCTAATATAATTCCATTTTCTTGCTCAATCTTCAAAAACATAATATTTAGACTTTGCTTTCAATGAACTTAATATTTTCCTTTATATATTTGCCCAAATGTTTACAAAAACAGATAATCTAACAGAGTGGTACTTCCCAGACACAGCGATGCCTGCCATTATTTATCACCGACAGGTTCACTTATGGTGTCAAACTGGTTTTATGAAGAAAATAATGCACACCTGGCTGTTAAAATCTTCAGGTCACTTCTTAAAACAACAAATTGTTATTTACATACAACTGTTTAAGTTCTGAAACAAAAATTTGTGGGTTTTTGTATATCATCAAATGATAACTTGCAGAAACTGGCCAGTGATAGTTGCCATAACCAGAGACATATATAACACGTCTCTTTTATAGCTTACTCTGGAAAGGGTTAATAGTCAATTAGCTATCAAAATACATGCCTGTGAATGCACAAAGAGTTTGTCTGTCAGCACAACTGAAATTAACACCAGCTATTTGATGGCTTGATGCCTACATTTTGCCTTGAGCTTCAGCACAACACCAGAAATAATGGGATAAGGTGAGGGAGCATCTAAACAACTATGGTCACTCACTATGTACAGTTAAAAAATCACAGGGCAAAGTCATTTTTGCTTTTCTAACAGAAAAAGGTGAAATTTTCATTTTTTAGGTAACATAGTTGCCCACTTCGCCTGGTAGCATGATCCCTGCACACTTTTTTGCAAGGCCCACCCGCCTCTATTCCTAACCCCTGGAACTGATTAAGGATCCTCATGAAACATCATATCAAATGTTATCATCATCCTATGATACTTGTTGCCCTACCCTCTTGTCTCCAAGGCAGCATCCTGATCTAAAAGTTACCTTGACTTTGACACATCCTTGTGAGATATCGTACCCAAGTTAGTCACCATACATTGTTGTAGTTGGTTTATAGGCAACAAGATGAACGTATTTGGATGGCTGACACATGGACACATGAATAGACACACAGATGGACATATGGATATACAGATGGACACATGGACAGACAGATGGACACATGGACAAAGATGGAGACATGGACAGACAGATGGATACATGGACAGACAGATGGAGGGACAGATGAGCACACAGGCAGATTGACACATGGATAGACAGATGGAAAGACAGATAGGCACATAGACTGACACATGGACAAATAGATGGACACATAGACAAGCTGATGGCAAAGATAAATCTACATGACAAATTACAATATGTCAGCTATGTATGGATATAAAGATATTACAATGTGAAAAGGTTTTGTTTGGATTTCCTTTTCCATTCTATTCTGCCATCTTTGAATCTGCTTTAATGCGAGTTCATAGAACAATATTGCAGCTATACTTTATATGCTCATGTTGTTGTTGTTGTTGTTGTTGTAGGGTTTAATGCCATTTTTCAGCACAAGATAGGCTATACATGGTGGCCAGTATAAATGGCAGAGGAAGAACAAAGGAAAACCCCAGAAAGGACCACTGACCCACGAGAAGCAACTGGCAAGCTTTCTCATATACCCACATTGGCCGAGCCAGAGACTCGAACCCATGCAGACAGAGGTGTGATGGCAGTGATTCATAAATGTGAGCACTTTAGACCACACAGCCACTTGGGAGAACAGGATCTATGTTGTTCGTTCTACTGATTACTCCTAGCAAACTGAACAAACCCAGATCTGCAAGCACATCATATGATGGTAGATCAGGGTCTGTGCATTTGGCAATTGGACTCAAATTACAAGTGAGTATATAACATAATTAAAATTATTCAAAACTTCCACAACCACTTATAACATGTTTCTTTCATGTTAACTTTCTGAATTATTTTAAATTCAATTGCTGTAATTTTTAAAATATTTGGTGAACTTGTTATTTTGAAAGAAACATAATTCCACAGCGAGGCTGTGATTTGCTTTTAACAATTACATCAATTCTTCCAGAAGTATGCTCCAAAACAATTTCTCAGTATCTCCATATAATCACACTTTTGAGGCCTGACAACACAATTAAGTTAGAGAGAGAAAGCAAGAGAAAAGTAATATTGTATACCTTTGAAACTTTCTCCACAGCTTCAGGGACAAATTTTGGGTTCTCTATGTATTTTTTCAGGTTTTTCAAAGTTTTGTCTGAAATATTGTCTTTATCATACTCAATTAGCTTTTTCAGGAAGTTATTGTCTCCCAGCATTATTTTTGCTGCAGCCCAGTCAGTTCTAAAAAAAAAGGAAAGAAGAAATAATTTAATTATTGCTTTATCCATATTTATGTCATGACTTATGTAGTTTATTAAACCCATGGCATATTGTCCCATATTGCACACATTTAATAACACTTCATGTCACAAATGACATCAAGGTATTATCAGGCAATGACATACATGTCCAAGTCATCCAAATGCTCTTCACAGTCATTCTATCACATGTATGTAATCAATATTTTTATGTTTTGGGGGTTTTTTTTAAAGTATATTTTGTCAAGTGATTAACAGAATTTTACATTTGTGTTCATTTTAAATGAAAGGAATAGCAGTGGGGACAGTGGTTAGCATGCTTGACCCAGAACTGTAAAGGTGCAGGTTCAAATCCTACCATCCAATCAACCCAGGTCAGCTACCATGGTGTGTCCTTGGCAAAATGCTTTACTCCTATTTCCTCAGTACTAAATAACCTTCACATGTTGCTATACCATAAAGCCCCAAATCAAATCCAATCATTTCAAAGGAAATATTTCAAAACTTGTTTAATTATTTCACTCTTTTATTCACTCAAGTTCACAAAATATATTATTTGACTAATTTATTAATAATGTAAGACCTTCTATTGAATATTAGCAAAAATGTAGGACCTTCTATTGAATCAGCAATAATGTCAGATCTTCTATTGAAAATAGCAATAATGTCAGTTCCTCTACTGAAATTAGCAAATAATGTAAGACTTTCTATTGAAATTAGCAATAATGTAAGACTTTCTATTGAAATTAGCAATAATGTCAGATCTTCTATCGAAATTAACAATATTCTGCTGTCTCTCTGTTAGTAATTTTGCAAAAATAAATGCTCATGGTGCAAATAGACAGGTGTTAAATCACTCATAAAGTAACTTAGTGTGCTGATTATCAAAACTGCCTTCATGCATGTGTAACCAGTCTGGTGTACTATCCACAAGCACTGATTTCATTAAGGATGATAATACAAGGTAAGGTGTCTTCAGACAGTATTGACCAGTGACAACTGTAAACATGTGGAAGTTCTTTTAAGGTGCACAGCTGCCATCAAAATGACAGAAATTATAGATGATGACAAGAGAGAACTCAACTGCAAATATAATCCAAAGAGGCTAAATGCAACCGAAAGAGGCTAAATGCAACCCAAAGAGTCTAAATGCAACCCAAAGAAACTAAATATGATCCAAAGAGACTAAATACAATCCACAGAGACTAAGGAAGTACCAGTAATGCTGGGAAAATAAAGACAAATGGATGAAGTATGACCCAGTAGAGGCTATGATGTTGTGCACTTTCTGCACTGACTATTTGGAGAAATGTGAAAGTCACTTAATTCTTGAGTCTTGCTGGTGAAATACATTTGTTTATTATGAATTTATGTTAATTAATAATAAATATTAAATTAGAAACTGAACTGGCTTCTGTTCGATTTTAGCTGTATGATCAATAAACTTAGGCAGGATCAGTAGAAACTTTAATTTGGTAGTCCTGTGGGTTAGTGGAAAAAATCAATTTTGATCCATGTTGAAAGATTCTCTACTGAAATTAGCAACAATGTAAGATTTCCTATTGAAATTAGCAACACTGTAAGATCTAATATTGAAATTAACAACGATGTAATATCTCCTATTGAAATTAGCAATAATGTAATATCTACTATTGAAATTGGCAATAATGTAATATCTACTATTGAAATTGGCAATAATGTAATATCTACTATTGAAATTGGCAATAATGTAAGATCTACTATTGAAATTAGCAATAATGTAAGATCTACTATTGAAATTAGCAATAATGTAAAATCTACTATTGAAATTAGCAATAATGTAAGATCTCCTATTGAAATTAGCAACAATGTAAGATCTACTATTGAAATTAGCAATAATGTAATATCTACTATTGAAATTAGCAATAATGTAATATCTCCTATTGAAATTAGCAACAATGTAAGATCTACCATTGAAATTAGTACTAATGTAAGATCTACTATTGAAATTAGCAATAATGTAATATCTACTATTGAAATTAGCAACAAAGATCTACTATTGAAATTAGTAATAATGTAAGATCTACTATTGAAATTAGCAATAATGTAATATCTACTATTGAAATTAGCAACAATGTAAGATGTACTATTGAAATTAGCAATAATGTAATATCTCCTATTGAAATTAGCAATAATGTAAAATCCCCTTTTAATCACATGAGGTTGCTTTGACCAATTTCATAGTTTTTCTATTCTGACTTGTGAAATAGATATATCATCATCAAAAGAGAGAGATGGATTGTTGTTGTTGTTTTTTGTGGGATTTAATGCCATTTTTCAGCACATGATACATGGCGGCCAGTATTAATGGTGGAGGAAGAACCTGGGAGAACCCTGGAAAGGACCACCAACGCATAAGAAGCTACTGGCAAGCTTTCTCACATACCCACATTGGCTGAATCTGAGGCTCAAACCCATGCAGACAGAGGGGAGATGGCAGTGATCCGTAATGGAGAGCGCTTTAGACCACTCGGCCACTCGGGGCCCCAGAGAGATGGATTGATGGATGGATAGATGGATGGATGTTACAATATTCCTAATCGATTTTACAAAAATGTGATGACGCTTTGGGTAATTATCAAGTGAAATAATATGCCAGCAGGTCAGAGTGAATGTCATTCACTTGAAATTACAAGTTGAACAAACTGCTTAGAGAATGATCTGCCATCTATAATGGCACTATCTGGGTCTATAATGGCAAATTCTGGGTCTATAATGCAAGCATCCGACTGAGTTTTATGCTTGAGCAAATTCTGTATAATTCAGATTATGCAATACTCACTTCTGGTTCATGAGGATGCATACAGCTTCCATCACAGTCTGTACCAGCTCTGGGGGCTTAGTAAACACACGGATTTCAGCAATATCATTTTTGTCCAGGGAATCCAAAGCCTGTAATATTCACAAAGTATTATTGTGGGGGTATAGGAAGCATTACAAGCTATTAAGGTTCCCATCTAATATTCTTTGTTGCTAGGTTACTGGTGTATGTATTTTTCAACACACAATCAATACCTGGATTGGTTGGGCAGAGCCCACTGTACGATATTTTGCCTTAAAGGCTTTATGTCTTGTTCAGGAAGCCATCTGTAAAGTAGACAGCCTTCTGACAAAATTTTATACTCGTGGTTCTTGAATATTTATTATTGACTTCTGAGATATAATAATAAGTTCCAACAGTTATGCATATTCACTATAAACTTTTACGAAATGTTCACAGAAAAATTTCATAATATTTAAACATTATTATTTCTAGGATGAATGCACTACATGTTTAGCTGTGTCAGAGATGAAATTGCTAGCGAACCTCTATAGCATGTAAACCATGTGACTATTAATATAAATCTGTGCTTTTAATTATATGTACCAGCTGTATAACATTTCAGCTATAAAGACTTGTTTATCTTATTTGAGTTATACAAAGCATACAGGGTCTTGGGAGAGATTACTTGGTACTGGGTTACCCTCATTTATTACTGAATTATTATTATTATTATTATTATTATTATTATTATTATTATTATTATTATTATTTTTGTTGTTGCTGTTGTTAATTCACTGGTTCAGTGGGTTTATATCAAACAAATTTCATATAATTTAATATAATATATAATATTATTCTTTCTTAGACTAATACATCACATATTTAGCTATGTTCAGGCAAAAAAAACATACTGAAACTGTTTATAACACATATGACATCTAACCTGTGAATATCCTATATCAATGATGTTATTGGCTATGTACATAATTCATTAGTTGATTTTAAAAACAGAATGCTGTTGTAATAAAAGTAATGGAGCATATAAAATTTATTCATACCTTGACAGCGGCTTCGAGGGCAGGCAATGCCTCATCAAGGTCTCTCTGTGCATCATCAGCGATTGCCTGGGTCTCCTCAGCTTTGGATTTGGCCACTGCTTCGTCCTCCATAACTACTTTTCTCACCTAAATATTTAAACATCTTTATAAGGACAAACTATGAGAAAGTACTGTATTGAGCTGTGAAATATGATTTTGCTTGATGTAAAGTGGGAACCAAAATCCAGATATATTGCTTGATGCAAAGTGGGGACCAATATCCAGATATATTGCTTGATGTGAAGTGGCAACCAATATCCAGATATATTGCTTGATGTGAAGTGGGGACCACCAGATATGTTGCTTGATGTAAAGTGGGGATCAATATCCAGATATATTGCTTGATACAAAGTGAGGACCAATATCCAGATATATTGCTTGATGAAAAGTGGGGACCATATCCAGATATATTGCTTGATACAAAGTGGGGAACAATATCCAGATATCAATTTTTCACATCTTCATAAATGTATGAATCAAACTAAAAGTCTGTAATTGTTTTACTGTTTTCATAACGTAGTCCAAATATATACCCATTGCAAGCGTAATATGTTGTCTTGCGAAGCTGAAATCACTGTGAGAAAACCAATACAATGTATATTAAATACTTTTAGTCATATAAAATGCTGAGCCATTCAGAAATCACCACAACTCTTGTGAAAGTAATAAAGTAGTTTACTGATATGTAACAAAGCCATTTATTTACAAATAATGTGGATATATTTATTCAGTGCATTCTTTTAAATGAAGTTTAATTCAAATTTAAGATAAATAATTAAACATATTTTTAAAAAGAACATTTAATTATTCATCTTCATCCAGCTTGATGGACAGAATGTTGCCTTGTTTTTACAAAACCAATTAGAGCTGGGAGTTACTTTTATCGCTAAAGAATTTACCCAATTTTCATGAGGTTAATTAAATACTTCATGAGGTTAATTAAATACTTCATGAGATTAATTAAATACTTCATAATATCCGATGTATAGCTGACTACTTTAATGTCTTTTTACAATTTGCAAAAAAATGTTATTGTAGTCAGTATTTTGTGGATATATTTTCTCACAACAATGCCATTACTCACTTTATCTGCTTGTTCTTGATCCACCACTAGTCGCTCCATGAGTGCATTTGTGTCCTCTGACCTCTTCTTAAGCTCTGGTTCCAATGCTATAAGTTCCTTCTTCATTTTGTCAACCAATTCATTGGTCTCTAGCAGTTTCATTAGACCATTCTTGACACGGTCACGAGCATTCTTCAGTGATCTGCATTGACAAAATATACATTGTAGCGACCATTTTTGGCATCTTAAAGTAGCAATATGTACCAACATAAACACATTCTTACCATCAATGCATGGTGTTTCTTTCAGTCTGTACCAAATGATAAGTGAATCTATATCTTTTAAAATATAAATTTACTGTCTAATGACGTAAAAAAATTGGGAAAACCATACAGATGATAAACCAATCCTTTTTCAAACACTTTTTCTTGGTGATAAATGAGAGAAAAATAATCTATCATATATGTTGTTATGGATTAGAGAAACTCCACCTAAAGGATCAGAATTAGTTCAGAGGAACTCAGAAAATCCTCATTCCTGCCAACAATTTCCAACATTCTGGTGCGGTTTCCTTTGCCACTCATGTGAAGTAGTCTGGTTACGAAAAGCTGTTGTTGTTATTTTCTTATTACTTTTCATGAAATGAAAATCAATTCTAGATTCAAGTTTAATCCAAAACCATTGTAGATTGTTATTTTTTGGCTGTCAAGTTTTCCAGAACCACTGTAGATCATTATTTTCTGGCTGTCAAGTTTAATCCAGAACCTCTGTAGATCATTTTTGGCTGTCAAGATCAATCCAGAACCAATGTAGATCATTACTTTTTGGCTGTCATGTTGAATCCAGAACCACTGTAGATCAATATTTTTTGGCTGTCAAGTTTAACCCAGAACCACTGTAGATCATTACTCTTTAGCTGTCATGTTTAATCCAGAACCACTGTAGATCATTATTTTTTGGCTGTCATGTTTAATCTTAATGATAAGATGAAACTCTTTATAGCCTGTTCATGTCTGCATCAGTTTACAAGATATCTATTGCAAAATTCTGATGTTCAAGTGGAATTTTTTTTCAGCATTGTGTCTGATGCAATATACTGGACCTAAGGTTAATGATGGATTCTATCAATGCTACATTTTAACACACTCAGTCCATAAGAATCATTCACTGTTTATTTAGACCTGACATCTGCTAGAGGGAACAGTATGGGTTGAGGCCTCATATTGTCAGAAATTTTTTGTAAGGCCTTAAGGGTCCAGGTCCTAATATTCTCATCAGTTTTTTAACAGGAAACTCAGGCTAAAACTGAAAATTCCAAAACTTTGACAGTCAAAAACTTTAATTCGAATAAAGCTAAAACAACTGTTTCAATTATTTTCTTCTGATTCCCTCTGCTAGACTGCCAGCTAAGAATTACTACACACAGTTTATTTATTCAACATTAAAATTTTCAAGTTAGAAATATTACTCCAGATTGGAAAATTTTGTTTAAAATGCACAAATGCTGAATTTTTGGGGTCAAAATAATTCTCAGTAAAATCTGAGAAAGTCCATTAAAATTTTATGATGGAGGGCAGTGGAGTACAAAGTCTTTCCCCAACTGTTCTATTATACATCAGTCTTTCCCAAGTGTTCTATTATACATCTGTCTTTCCCAAGTGTTCTTTTATACATGTCTTTCCCCAAGTGTTCTATAATACTAATGTCTTTCCCAAGTGTTCTATTATACATCTCTTTCCCGAAATGTTCTATTATACACCTGTCTTTTCACAAGTGTCTTTCCCCAAGTGTTCTATTATACATGTCTTTCCCAAGTGTTCTATTATACGTGTCTTTCTCCCAAGTGTTCTATTATACATGTGTTTTTCCCAAGTGTTCTATTACACATCTTTTTTCAAATGTTCTATTACACATGTCTTTCCCAAGTGTTCTATTATACATATGTTCTCAGGTGTTCTATTATACATATGTCTTTCCCAAGTGGATACATTTGATGTTAGCAAACCATGCATCATAATTACTCTGACATGAAGAGTTAGTGAATAAAAAATTTTTTCTTCAAATTACCAAGGAAAAAATGTTGTATACACTGAAAAAAAGCTTTCTTCAAACATTACGTGCAATTCCAGTGTTCAAGTCACAATCATGAATGATATCTTGTTTCAAGTGATACAGTCAATACACGCATGCTACATGAATGTATATGTAGCCAGTTTGAAAAGGGTGCAATATTTTTGCTAATTCTTACATGAACATCATCATCATTATCATCATCATCATCATCATCATCAATCACTTAACCCAAGAGGTCATTGGGGCACCACAGTTGACTTTACAACCAATTCTCTCCATCTTTCCCTGTTCTCTACTGGCCTTTGGGAATCTCCAAATCCCATGCTTATCCACTCCTTAATGTTGTCTTCCCACCTCTTTTTCTGTCTGCCTCTTCTTCTGCGCCCTCACACTGTGCCTTGCAAGATTGTTTTTGCCAGTCCAGATGATCCTGAGACATGACCGTACCACTTCAGTTTGTGCTTTTTTAGAGTGCTCAAGAGATCTTCATAGGATCCGATGGATCGTTGGATCCTGCTGTGGACTTCTTCATTGGTTACATGGTCAATGTACGAGATGCCCAAGTTCTTGTGGTAGCATCTCATTTAGAAGGTTTGAATCCTTCTTTGTAGATCTGATGTGAGCATCCATGTTTCACAAGCATACAGAAAGATGGATATGACAATCGAGCGCATCAGCCTTATTTTCGAACCAAAGCAATGTTGGTATCTTTCCATATTGGTCTCAACCTTGTTATTGCTGCTGTTGTCTGGGCAATCCAGCAAAGTATTTCTGGTTTGGAGCCCTCGCCTGTGATAATTGATCCCAAGTACTTGAAGCTTGTGACTCTTTCCAGCTTCTGTCCACTAACCTTTATTTCTGCACTGATGCCATTGGTGTTGTTTGTCATCAGTTTGGTTTTTTTGCCACTAATCTCCATACCGTATGATGTGGAGGTTGTGTCAAGGTGCTCAACCAAGTCAGCCAGTTCTTTTTCATCTCCTGCTAAACCATCAATATCATCTGCAAAGCAAAAGTTTGTGATTGTTCTTCCTCTGATGCTGACAGTGCCCTTGTGGTCATGCAAGGCATTCTACATGATCCTTTCCAGGCAAATGTTGAAGAGTGTAGGTGACAGCATTCATCCCTGTCTGACTCCAACTGTTGTTCGAATCCAATCTCCTCTGCTGCCACTGATGAGAACAGCACTGGTGGCTTTGTCATAGAGGTGCTCAACAACCTGCACCAGGTCTGAGCTGATGTTGTACTTCCTCATAGTTGCCCATAATGCTGCATGCCATACCCTATCAAAGGCCTTTTTGAAATCTATAAATATGTGGTATAGATTCTGCTGATGCTGAAGGTATTTCTCGCAAAGGAGTCTGAGATTGAAGATTTGTTCTGTAGTGCTCCTTCCTGCTCTGAATCCTGCCTGCTCTTCAGCAATAATATTCTCTGCATGAGGCTTTTGTCTGTTGAGAATAATCTTCACCATGACTTTGCTTGGGTGACTGATCAAACTGATGGTTCTTTAGTTTTGGCATAGCTGTAGGTTTCCTTTTTTGGGAGCACGATGACCAAGGATTGAATCCATGTGGTGGGCCATTCTCCTGTCTGCCATATCTTGTTGCAGATTGTTGTTATGACTGTGACTCTCTCTTCTCCTCCTGCTTGAATGAGCTCTGCTGGTATGTTGTCAATGCCAGCTGACTTTCCTTTCTTTAGTGGCATAACAGCAATTTCTACTTCCTCACGAAGAATGGGGTTGTCATCAATTGCTTCCGCCTGAGGACAATTTAGTACTGCTGGATCTCCTTGGGTCTTATGATTGTACAATTCTGAGCAGTATTCTGTCCATCGCTTGAGGATCTCTTGATCTTCTGTGAGGCATTTTCCTGATTTGTCTTGGATGGTGGTAGTTTTCCCTTGTTTATGGGTTGTGAGATCTTTCACCAGTTGATATGCCATTTTGCTGTCATTTCTACTCAGACTGTCTTCGATTTTGCAGCATTGTCTTTCTATCCAGGATTCCTTTGCCTTTTTCATGCTTTTGCTGATCATGTTGCTTATCTCTCTGTACTTTCTAGCTCCTTCATGATCTCTTTTTCCCTTTTTCAGTTCTCTTCTTTTGTTGTATAGTTCAAGGACATCTGTTGTGATCCAATGTTTCTTTGTTCGACGATATTTGCCAATGATCTCGCTAGCTGTGCTAGTCACAGCTGTGTTGAATGTGGTTGTTAAGGACTCCAGGTCGGTGTCTTGGCTATCCAGGGTTATCAAAGGTGCAAATTTACCACCTATCATTGCTTGGAAGGCTTCTGCAACTTTTGGATCTTTCAATTTTTCAAGGTCAAATCTGATTCTTGGTTGGTTAGGCTTTTTGATCATTTTCAGGTGGAGGTGAAATATTGTCTTTAATAAATCATGGTCACTTCCAATATCTGCTCCTGGAAAACTTCGTGTTCTGGCAATATTCAGTCCTGTGCAGAATCGTTTTTTCACCAAGATGTAGTCAATCTGGTTGTGATGTTGTCCATCTGGACTGTGCCAGGTCCATCTTCTAGATGCTTTATGTGGGCCAAATGTGTTGGCTAGCACAAGATTGTTGTAGGCAGCAAACTCCAAGACCCTGGGTCCTGTTTCTGCATTGCAGAAGGGTCCACAGGTGCTTTGCCTGTTTGTCTGTGAATCAACTCCCACCTTTGCATTCCAGCCTCCTTGTACAAACAGAATGTCCTTCTTGGGTAAGTTATCAATGGCATCTTGCAGTTGGTTATAAAAATTCTCCAGTTCGTTGTCATCATAGTTAGATGTGGGTGCATAGGCCTGTATGATTGTGATGTTAAAGGGAGTCACCCTCAGGTGGATGGTAATGAGCCTGATTGAGACTGGGCAGCAACACATAATGCTGTTCACAATGCCCTTATGGACAAGAAATCCAATGCCATGATTGTGTCTGTCCCCTCTTCTGCTGAAATAGAGCTTATGTCCTTCATCTGTTTGTTATTTTGCCAAAGTTTTTCCAGTGCACTTCACAGAGACCAATAATGTTCCAGTTGTACCTCTCCAACTCATGTGTAAGTTCTTTCAACTTTCCCACAGCCCTCAGAGTTCTGATGTTGTCTCTCTCATGGATCTTGGTTAGTGGGGGCACCAGTAGCATACTTGTCACCTGCGTCCTGGTGAGCAGCGGAAGGCGCGGTCATTGTTGACCCAGGTTGCGACCGATCCGGTATGGAAGAATTGTTAGTTGTCTTCATGTGGTGTGTCAAGGGCAAGATACAACCTGGTGGGGCCCATCCCTCTCCAGACTGGATGACCACAGCCAAAATCCACTTATATAATGTGGCACGCCCTGGCCCTGAGCATGTGGTTGTTGATCTCATCTTGGAGCCATTCTGCCCTGACCATTGACTTCATCGAGGAAGACTTCCGTCCAGTGATGCTGTGCTATCATCACACTATTTTACCCATAGTTGGGAGACTCGTGGGGGAGGGAGCATCTTATTCCATCCCGTACAGATCCAATGGACCTGTACCACTGCTATAACTTTCATCTACAAACTTCCAAAGCTGATACAGTATAGGTAGGCCAAGATTCAGACAACTAGAAATCATATAGTAAACTCTGAACCATGTCTAGACTACCATCATCCCTTACACTTGCTGACTGAGGACTTGAACCCAAGACCAAGGAGATGTAAAGCAAGTGTAATAAGAGTGTATTTTCTGGGCCTCATAGTTTATGGTACAATTGACACATTAATGAATATAAACAAGTGTACTCACCAGCATAACACCTGAATGACCAATGTTTTTCATTTGAAAATAATACAACTTTACTAAATGGACTTTCTATAAAAAATTAGTTAAGTTATTTTAACTGAATTTAAAAATTTTCTACAGTGCAAAGTACTCAAGCGTCTAACCACCTGTGTATGTTCCAATCACACAAGATATTAAGCACAAAATGTCTGTATGTAATGGTTAACATGCATCAACAAGTTGAGTTGACTAGCAGCCCGAATTAAACAGCATTTGATTGACATCTCCTGGTTCGAGAAACTCTGGGATTCATTACTCAATGCAAACAATTATGAAATACATTTCCAGCATAATTATTTCTTGATTAAAACTCTTGTATCCACTTACTTTGTCTTTTCATTCAGCATAGCAAGGTAGAGATTGATGAGTTCCAGGTAGCTAGTTGGAGTGGTGTAATACTTCCTCTTTAGCTCAGCATAAAATCGATCTGCCATTGTGCTGACACTGGTATGAATCTCCACACACATCTCTGATATTTTGACCTGAAGTGGATGATCATCATAATATAGACACACAAATTAAGATGGTTATTTATTCTTGCCACATCCTAATCACAAATACACTGGAGATTGGAAAACTGGAAACTTTAATTTTTTACAATCATAAAATTCTCACAAACTGAGTAAATTTAATGAAAATATCCAAATATGCATCATTTAAATTAAAAACTATATAAACTGCATAGTGAGGTTGTAAGAATACAAAGAGGTTGTAAGAATTCAAAGAGGTTGTGAGAATACAAAGAGGTTGTGAGAATACAAAGAGGTTGCGAGAATACAAAGGTTGTGAGAATACAAAGAGGTTGTGAGAATTCAAAGAGGTTGTGAGAATGCAAAGAGGTTGTGAGAATACAAAGAGGTTGTGAGAATGCAAAGAGGTTGTGAGAATACAAAGAGGTTGTGAGAATACAAAGAGGTTGTGAGAATACAAAGAGGTTGTGAGAATACAAAGAGGTTGTGAGAATTCAAAAACAAGAAATGCAATATGCATACTGATAATAAGAAAATTGCAAACACAGAGTGCCAAGGTGCAGATTTAAAGTAAAGACAGAGTGCCAAGGTGCAGATTTAAAGTAAAGACAGAGTGCCAAGGTGCAGATTTAAAGTAAAGACAGAGTGCCAAGGTGCAGATTTAAAGTAAAGACAGAGTGCCAAGATGCAGATTTAAAGTAAAGACAGAGTGCCAAGGTGCAGATTTAAAGTAAAGACAGAGTGCCAAGGTGCAGATTTAAAGTAAAGACAGAGTGCCAAGGTGCAGATTTAAAGTAAAGACAGAGTGCCAAGGTGCAGATTTAAAGTAAAGACAGAGTGCCAAGGTGCAGATTTAAAGTAAAGACAGAGTGCCAAGGTGCAGATTTAAAGTAAAGACAGAGTGTCAAGGTGCAGATTTAAAGTTTTCATTTTCCATCAAGCACAGCAAAAATAAACCTAAATGCTATCACTATCATCTTTCAAATATCTGAAAAGAAGCAATTTGTACCAAAGACCATGCCAAATGAACTATGATAATTTGAGCTTATTGTTAGAATAATGGTATCTATCACCACCCTAGTGGAACTGAAAGTTTGACATGTGACGAATTAATCTAAAGTAAAAACTATTAAAATTGAGTTCACAGAACTTAGAAACATAGAAAATAATAAATTAATATACAACACTTTCTTTAACTTAATTCATTATGTTTAAATTTATCTGCAATAGGTTTTAATTCTGTGTTTATGTTTTCTAAATCAAATTTCCTCATACTGATGACAGCTGCAAATTAGATGGATTTTTTTATATCATCAAACAGAAACTTCATGTCACAAAGAAATCTCTGTTTAAAGGATTGCAATAGTATGTCTTCTACAATGAGGTTCCTATATAAGGAAAAAGACATTTTTGTCCTTTACATTCAGGTTCCTTTATATCAAAAAAGACATTTCTGTCTTTTATATTCAGGTTCCTTTATATGGAAGAGTCTTCTAGAAATTTAATGTATTTATGAAAATATGAGAACTTAAGTTACTTGAACTTGTTTTGACATGAAGTTTTGATACTGGAGCCTGTATTTGTATATGTTAGAAAATACTTGGAGTGCATAACTGTATCAGTTTACATGAGTAAAATATCTGGATAATTAAGGCTTTTACAATTAAAGGTTATGTTACATTTAAATACACTTACTTGTTACTTGCCACAACAATAAGTAGTAGACACCAAAATAAAGATTTCACTACCATGAAGGCATCTAGGTAAAAGCTCAATTAGCCCTTTATTATATTTATGACACATTATGGGGCTAGATGAAATAGTTTTGTTCCATGTTATGCTGTAAATATAATGGGGCTAATCAAATGAATTTAGCACCAGATTATATTTACACAATATCAATTAACATCCTGAAAATATAAAAGATCTTCTAGTTACACTTGTTTTACAAAGTACAACATCATTTATTTGCAAAAGAATGAATATTAAAGGCAAAATTAGGTGTCAAGTGTCATTGTTAGAAAAAGAGTTCTCTAGAAGAGTGAAAACACTGTATATGAGGACTTTTTTCATTCTGATACCTGGACAACTACAGTATGAGTTGGTGGCATCCATGAAAAGGTTAGGTTCTATTACCTTCATTTTATCATCTCCAAGTTCCACATTTTCAAAGAATGACTGGGACACACTCATTAAGGCTTCCCGTGGCCACTCTGTGAACCAGTCAATAGTGCAGCAGTTGACCAGAGATGGAAACATTCGGCAACGAGATCGGAAGGCACTTCCTACTGGGCTCATACACAGAACAATATGAAGGTTGTTTCTAAAATTCAATAACATTAAAAGTAAGAAACAAAAGATTTTCATCTGTGATGAAAAACAAAAGTAGAGGAAAATCTCTCTTGCAGAGAGCAGATTTTCTAAAATGCATTGTAAATCAGAACATATTTTGAAAGTATAAAATTAACTTCTCTGAAATGAGCAAGCAAGCACATGTAAAAAATGATAAATTTACTGCATTGCCTAAACTTTAATGAAGTTACAATTTATGAAGTTTGATATCAGTCATTTAAAAGTACCCACTGAATACAAATATAAGGGATTAATTTGGTAAATTATAAATTTCTGTGTTTTCTCTGTTGGACACCCACTCACCTAACCCTGTTGATGCAGAAGTCGTAGATGAGCTCTCGATTGCCTTCTGGGATCCCAATTTCCTTAGCAGCTGGTCGACATCCAATGATCAACTGTTCATATTCCTCAGGCTCAAACAAGTTTGGCACTTCACCAGAGTTTAGAATATTGTTTATGTCCTCCAAAAATTCCTCCACAACAATCTGCAAAAAGTTACATATGATGGGTCTAAGATCATAGTAGGCAATGCATATCTAACATCTGTTGTGTTAATATGTAATACTGCATGCATGTCTCACTATGGAATGTGTCTTCTGGGTAAAGTGATAAGAATCCCTCAACCACCCATCATGGTTCAAGTTTTAGTTCACACTTCAACTGAGCCTCAAACAGAAAAGATAACAAAGCTTCCACTCTAAAACCTGAAAGATCCAGAACAAGCAGCATACAAGCCAACAAGCAGAGCAAAATGTCACCTTTAGGAGCAAAACAATTTCTTCATGTTATCAAAATTCTGCCCAAATATGAAGTTGGTGGATATTTCTTTGAATTTGTATGTTTTCACAAGACAGATGGATCAAAGACAAAGTAAGAGAATGTATTACCTGTTGTGTCTAAAGTGTGATGACAGAAGCAACTCTATCTTTGACTACCATCTTAAGGATCAACTTAAGTGTCATTCATGTGGATTTTTTGCCTGCAAGCAGTCTAAGTTTTCTGGACTTGATTATGTTCATGGCCAAGAAAACCATCTCCATTACTACATTAACAAATATTCTGTCCTTCTTAAAACATGGGATAATTATTAATTCCATGGTGAGTAACTATACATGTCAAATGACTGATGTCAACAAACCTCTTACGAATGAGACACTGTTAAATTTCCAAGGCAATAACTGTGCATACAATGAATTTTCAATGCAAGCAGTAATGACAATACTAATAAAGTATAATTCTACTCAATGATGATTTTCTTGACTCAAGCAGAGCCAGATCATATTTATCTCCCTTGCTGACCCAAATTCCTTGAATTGTTGTACCAAGGATTAAGATTAGATAAGATAAGAATAATTTCAAACTACATAGTCCATACATCTAAATTAAAACACAGATATAAAGTAAAAACATTGTAAACATAAAAGAACATATATATCATACATACAAGTATACAGATACATCTACAACAATCAACTGCGCCATGCATTGTTAAGAATGAAATTAAGTGGCACACTTAAAGAGTAATTTGTTCCATCTACTAATAATATGAGAATTTAAATGAATGTCATAGTTCCAAAGTGATTTCAATATACAGTTCTCACTATTAGATAGTCTTGTCATCACTGAGAATACTACTTCATCAAAACTGAATACATTATCATTTACAAACATGCTGGAGGCACTGTTCCATCTTGGAAGGCCTAATAGAAACGAAGACTATTATTATAGCCAATAACTACTTTTCTTTTCATACCAACAACTTAAGAGGGAATGGTACATATATTGGACATCTTATCATTAGAGGAATACAAAGAAGTGAACTTGATCAAGTTTGATAGATAAAGTGGCTTGGTAATCTATGCTTGTATTATATGTAAACACAAGAAGATTTGCAAGTTAATAACTCTGAAAGCATGTGGTTAAATGTTTCTCCTTATAAATAGCAAATCTTTTCTTGCTTGCTATTTCTGTAAAAATATAAATTGTACAATACAATGGGAGGAAATATCTGAAATACAGACTGAAAATGTTCTGAATGAACAAAAGGAATTAGTCCTCTTTAATGACATAAACAAAAACTAAATAAATCCACAAATAAAAAATGACTGGTTCATTTGCATGACCTATTAGGACTGGGTAGGCATTAGAATGAACCAGCTAGGGTTGTCCAAGGAAAAAGTTAAACTCTGACTTACCATATTAATTCAAAATCTTGAGTAAATAGGGACAAAGGAAAAAAAAAAATATTAAGAAACAAAAAGGTGAGATTAAAAGTGAACAGTGCCTCCTTCTGGAGCAAGTTGTTGTGGAGGCAATGGCAAATCATTTGGAAAGATTGGGGAAATTGCTTGTTTGACCCTGTTGATGACCCATGGAAGTGATTGCATAATAGCAACATGTGTGCTTAAGAAAATATTTGTCTTTTTAAAAAGATGAATGTTTACTTTATAAGTGTTTTATCACCATACAAGAGGGTATTTCAAGTTAAACTGCCAAATGGTGTAAGGGAATGGATTAAAACAATTTGATGCATTATTATTGGTAATAAACACAAGAAAAAAAAAAGTGTTGTGTACTTTCTTCAACATTTAAAAAGTGGTGATTCAATTATATTCTTTGTAACTGTTTAACCTTAGGAAAAGATTGTGTATGCATCAAATAAAATGAAGATATTGCCAATGAGTTCAAAAACTGTTTCAGTTATGTTGCTGATAATATTTTTTAAAAAAACAATTATAATAAACTTTCACAAGGAAAAAAACCCTTCACAACACTTTTTCTGAAATGCTTTTCATAACTGACAATAAATCACTGCAAAACTGACAAGTAACAAAATCCACAGATGTCAACTTTAAAACAAATTCCGCAAGTGTTGACTTTAATACAAATTCCACTGGTGTTGACTTTAATACAAATTCCACAGATGTTGAATTCAATTGACCACGATTTGTTTTATGATAGCAGCTTGGATAGCAGCGTCTTTGAATTTTAAAAGATACTTGTATATGTAACATTAGTGTAGAAAAATAAATTTCCAAACAAACTGAAGGAGGCTAAAGTAAAACATCTTGAAAAATCTGTCCCTAATGATATTAACAATTTTAGACCCATTGCAATCATCCTTGTCTAATAAAAAATTTATGAAAACATTTTCATGATTCCTAACTGGTTTTGTTTGATAGAAATAATCTATTATCTGGTACACTAGCAGGCTTTTGCCCACAATCTATTGCATGATAGACTATCAGGCTTTTGCCCACAATCTATTGCATGGCAGACTATCAGGCTTTTGCCCACAATCTATTGCATGGTAGGCTATCAGGCTTTTGCCCACAATCTATTGCATGGTAGGCTATCAGGCTTTTGCCCACAATCTATTGCATGGCAGACTATCAGGCTTTTGCCCACAATCTATTGCATGGTAGACTATCAGGCTTTTGCCCACAATCTATTGCATGGTAGACTATCAGGCTTTTGCTCACAATCTATTGCATGGCAGACTATCAGGCTTTTGCCCACAATCTATTGCATGGCAGATTATCAGGATTTTGCCCACAATCTATTGCATGGTAGAGTGTTAGGCTTTTGTGCACAATCTATTGTATGGTAGACTATCAGGCTTTTAACCACACTCTATTTTATGGTAGAGTGTCAGTTTCTTTGCCCCAATCTGTCATGTGCATCTGCTCATCAGCATGATTGAAAAATGACTCAGAGTTTTAATAATGGAGATTTAAGTGGGGGTTGTGCTGGTTGATTTTAGGAAATCTCTTCACTTAGTGGATCATACTGATAAATTAAACCCATTCAAGCTTAGTAACAAAACTTCAAATTGGTTTAAGTCATTTTGATAGAGAATAAAAGTTGCAATACATAATAACACATTTGAAGTAAAACATGTCACCTATGGAGTACCTCATAGATCTATTTTAGGGCCACTACTATTTCTAATTTTTATAAATGATTGACATTTGCGTTCAGGAAATATTAAGGTTTTTCTCTATGCTGATGACACAATCTATTTTTATGTTAGCTTATTTAAAAATAATGTTTAGCAGACCTAGATCTGGCACATTATGGTAACAGCATATCTGGGTTCATTCAGTTTTTGCAGTTGGACCAGACTAATAAACAAATATATATGGTCTACTATTATTTAACTCAGATCATCATCCTCTGTTTAAAACACAACATTTTTTTCACCAAAGGCCATCAATTATCATGTCTTGAAAAGCAAAATGAATAAAAACCAGCATATAGTTGTAGTATATTTCAGGCTCACCTTTGTGTCAGTAAATAAGTAAATAACTTTAATATTTTTCAGACTTACTTGTGTGTCAGTAAATAAGAAGACTGTGTGCTCATTTTTGACTCCAGCAAAATCATACAATTTCTTGATATCTTCATGGAATGCAGAATAGTCATAACCTCGACTGAGTTCAATCTGGAAGCAGCGATAGCTGCAGATGTGAGCACTCAACCTGGGAATATAATGCAGTTCATGTTTATAACTGGATATGCCAATTCCTCAAACTGAATGAATCATAATTGTCAAGTTTTTTTACTAAAGGCAATAAATCCAATTTGTATAACTACTAAGACAAAGCTAGAGTGCAAATGGTATTCACTCACATTGGATTCCTATTACAAAATCTGTTGGTGAGGTCTGGAGGAAAATGTACATAACTAAAAAGACTAGAATTATATTATTGTTTGACAAAATTTTCATTTTCTATGTGTTAAAATATACTGCCATTTCAATCTGTTCCTGCACATTAATCATCAATGTGTTAAAATTTGCTGTCACTTAACTTTCTGTTCATGCACTATAATCATCAATGTGTTAAAATTTGCTGTCACTTAACTTTCTGTTCATGCACTATAATCATCAAATTAATATGTTAAAATTTGCTGTCATTTAACTTCTGTTCATGCAATATACCTGCCAACAAAAACAAGATCTGAATTTGTAAAACACATATGCCACCAATGCAAGTAAAAAAGGCAAAATATCAAAGATTTGAAAGAATTTAAAAAACTGCTATACTGGCATAAAAATCTAAATAAAGTTACTTACATGTGCATATAAAAATACACACCAAATTTTGTTTTTCATTGTAAAGTGAGTTTAACAGGATAGACCTTTGGACAGATGATTGGACATGACTAAATTTATTTGTTGTTGTAGAGTGAGTTTAACATGATAGACTTTTGGATAGACAGTTAGTCATGACCAAGTCAAGATGTCCCTGCTGGGGACTAAAATCTTACCATATTCAATATTCTTTATCCCATATTATGAATTTACTCAAATCAAGTTCATGTACAATCCATGTAAATACATTGGATTCATTGTAGGAATATTTAAAGAATTTTACTCAAGGACAGTGGTTTAATGGATCTATTTAACAATCTACCTTGTCAAAGATTGTTTGCCTGTTCCACCAACTCCCACAAGAAGGGCATTGCCTCTTTCTTGTCGAATCATACGAGCAATACGAGACACGTGCTCTATAGCATCCATAAAAAAGACAAGTTTCATTTCCTTTGAAGACTGCATGTTGTAATCATCAAGATACTGAAATACAGACATGTTGTAATCATCAAAAAACTGAAATAAAGACATGTTTTAATATCAAGATACTTAAATACAGACATGTTTTAATCATCAAGATAATGAAATAAAGACATGCTGTAATCATCAAAAAACTGAAATACAGACATGTTTTAATCATCAAGAAGCTGAAATACAGACATGAGGTAATCATCAAGATAGTGAATACAGACATGTCTTAATATCAAGATATTGAAATACTGACATGTTTTAATTATCAAGATATTGAAATACAGACATGTTTTAATCATCAAGATACTGAAATAAAGACATGTTTTAATCATCAAGATATTGAAATACAGACATGTTTTAATCATCAAGATAGTGAAATACAGACATGTTTTAATCATCAAGATACTGAAATAAAGACATGTTTTAATCATCAAGATATTGAAATACAGACATGTTTTAATCATCAAGATACTGAAATAAAGACATGTTTTAATCATCAAGATATTGAAATACAGACATGTTTTAATCATCAAGATAGTGAAATACAGACATGTTTTAATCATCAAGATACTGAAATAAAGACATGTTTTAATCATCAAGATATTGAAATACAGACATGTTTTAATCATCAAGATACTGAAATACGGACATGTTTTAATCATCAAGATACTGAATTACAGACAAATGCATGACAATACAACTTACAAAATGTCAACAATTTGTGTCAATCAATTATATCCAATGGATTACTCAATATTTTCTAAAGACTTCAGAGGGCAAAAAAAATACCTTACAAAATATTTGAGCTAATTGAGATTCAAGTCCCAACACACTCATTATAGAAAATGATTCAAAACCTTATCCATTTATTTGATGATTTTGTTAATCCTACAAAATTAATTGAAATGTTGTGCTGGATCAATCAACAATAATGTATTTCAACAGCATTCCAATTACCAATTATCACCAGAGAAACGATGGAACATAGTCATGAATACAGGTAATTGGGCAAAGAAGATGTGCTCATCTTGTGACCCAGTAACTAACTCTCCTGTAAATAGACAGTCAACTTAGATTTCTCAGATATCAAGACAAATGGAAGTAATCAGTAACTAAGACTTTCAAGATATGAAATAATCAGAGTTACACTGTACTTACATCTTGCAGGACATTATAAAGTTACACTGCACTTACATCTTGCAGGACATTGTAAAGTTACACTGTACTTACATCTTGCAAGACATTGTAAAGTTATGCCGTACTTACATCTTGCAGGACATTGTAAAGTTTTTTTGTATCAGAGAGCTCCTCATAGATTCGGTCCTTTCTCTCGACTCCCATCTTCATGAAGTCTCCGAAAATTATGGGATTGGTTGAAAAGCTGTCTGGTTCTACAGTCTGGTGAATATAATGATTAACATATGAGACTTAAATAAACCAGTCAAAGTTCCCTAAACTCACTTTTCTCTAACCTGAATACCTTTGCACACTGACCATATGAGACTTACATAGGCCAGTGAAATTTTGCTAAACTGGCCCTTCTCTACCCTACCTACCTTTGCATACTCACCATATATTTTGGTCCCATTCTAGAAGAAATTAAACCTCTTTATACTAACCATTTCTATAAAAAAGACAAATGTTTGGGGCCCATTTATACATTCAACATATGCACTACATATATGTTCACTAATTAATGTTTTCTTGCTTACTCTGCAAACAATATATGTAGGCAAGCATTTTAACCAAATAACTACCTAATCTTACTAAATATACATATACACACACAGTGTATAGTGAAAATTGTGTACTCCATCCCCCATGACAGCTGGATTGTAGCTGTCAATTGCAGCCACAAAATTTAGTACATTTAGCCTCCTCACGATGAAATAGACTCCAATCATTCCAGTTCACTGAAAAATTCAACTTAGACACCAAGACACCATAAATTCAGGTTCGTTACAAATTCAACATAGACACCATAAATTCAGGCTCATTACAAAATTCAACTCGAAACAGAGACACCCTTCATAGACAGATTACAGAGGCTTCACCACAGCTGACAGCCATGTTAGCTCACATTAGAGAGGTTTCACCACAGCTGACAGCCATGTTAGCTCACATTAGAGAGGTTTCACCACAGCTGACAGCCATGTTAGCTCACATTAGAGAGGTTTCACCACAGCTGACAGCCATGTTAGCTCACATTAGAGAGGTTTCACCACAGCTGACAGCCATGTTAGCTCACATTAGAGAGGTTTCACCACAGCTGACAGCCATGTTAGCTCACATTAGAGAGGTTTCACCACAGCTGACAGCCATGTTAGCTCACATTAGAGAGGTTTCACCACAGCTGACAGCCATGTTAGCTCACATTAGAGAGGTTTCACCACAGCTGACAGCCATGTTAGCTCACATTAGAGAGGTTTCACCACAGCTGACAGAAATGTCAAATCAGATTACCAAGGTTGATATACAACTGACAGCCATGTAAGCTCAGATTACAGATGTTTTACAACAGCTGACATCCATGTAAGCTCAGATTACAGAGATTTCAGCACAGCTGACAGCCATGTATGCTCAGTTGGTATAGTGACAGACTCGTAATCCAAGGGTTGCGGATTTGATACCCACCCAGATCATACCGGCATGGTTGCCTGTTTGTCCTTGGGAAAGGTACTTGGCTCTCACTTCCTTGGCCAAATATGTTTTTAAAGTACCATTAAAAATCAATTCACCACAGTTATCATTGGTAAAATAATATAATTATTTTATGTACTTTTTAGAAGTGAAATATACAAAACAAAGTGAAATATATTTCACATTTGTTCATTTCTGTATTTTTTCAGATCTCAAAATATATATTCTTATATTTTTTACCATGTGATAATACAACAAAGTAATGTCTCTTGTATAACCTTTTAAATAAAGTCAAAAGCATGGTGTGTTTTATCACACTTGTTTTGTGGTAAGATACTGTAAAATATTTTATAAAATGTCAAAATTGCAATTTATTGCAACAGACCAGGTCACCCCAAACCTAACATTCTCTTAAACCATGTGTATTTTTATACTAATAAAAATATATTTTGTTCTTTCATCTTGTGGTATAAAAACATTTCATTTCACTCATGAATTTGCAACTCATTAAAATATCAAGTCTTGTGCACCACAGAAAGAAGTATATTCATTGTTCAAAATATCCCATATTTAATAAAGAAAAACATATCCCATATTTAATAAGTAAATAAATCCCATATTAATAAGAAAAACTCTATGATATGCTTATCAATAGCAGAAAGTTCAAACTAAATAATGCAGTGTAAGATAAAGACTGCAGATTATTTGTTCTCAAACTTGTTTTGCAAATTTGTCATATTGATTTTATACTATAATTTAATTAAAACCAGAAACGTGATACAGATGCCCCTGCCAATAGGATGGGCAAAGTTAATTTGCACAGAGATGCTTCTGTCAATAGGATGGGCAAAGTAAATTTGCACAGAGATGCTCCTGCCAATAGGATGGGAAAAGTTAATTTGCACAGAGATGCCCCTGCTAATAGGATGGGAAAAGTTAATTTGGACAGAGATGGCCCTGCCAATAGGATGGGCAAAGTTAATTTGCATAGAGATGCTCCTGCCAATAGGATGGGCAAAGTTAATTTGTACAGAGATGCCCCTGCAAATAAGATGGGCAAAGTTAGTTACTGTGTAGAAGGAAAATTCTGGAGCAAATGAATGGCAAGGTTCACAGCCAAACTATAGCTATAACTGTTTAATTTCATTGGTATATTATGAAAATCAAACTTGACCTAGGTCTTCTTAATGTAAAGCATATCAAATTTAGTCTGAATTGATATAGACCTCCAAAAGTTACTGAGCAGAAATGAAATTCAGGATGGGACAGGATGGGATGGTACAAACAGACATGACATGATGGGACAGGATGGGACAGTATATGACAAGATGATGCAGATGATTACTTGGACATGATTGGACTTAGTGGAGAAAGATGGGACAGCAAGACGGACACATCATAAGATGGGACAGGATGGGAAAGTAAAGACAGATAATACTATATGCCCCACTATAGATATGAGAGGAGCAAATAAATTAATGACAGTAAAATGCTGTGATGTACAGCATAAACATGTGGACTAGACTACACATATTAAATATTTCTCACCTCTCCAAAATGTTTGCTGGCCATCTCTGCCAAAATACCGTAGAAATATGTCTTGTCTTCATTATTGATCAGACGATCATGAAACACTCGCTGAGCTTCGTGACAGAATAAACGGAAAATCTGCTTGTTGTCTCGAATTACTCCTGTATCAGCCTGGAGAATTCCTATTAGAAATAAAAAGAATCATTAACAAAAAAATGTAATTACTATAAAATAACTACATACAGCAATGTCCCTTAAAAGACATGACTTTTCTCATAGACAACATTATCTGGATTTGGTTGGTTGATTTTATAGCTGTATAGTGCTATATAGTGCCAAAATAAAAGGCTATGTATCAAAATAATTTACTACCAACAAGTGATAAAAATATATGCAACAAAACAGTTTACTGCCAACAAGTGATACAAATGTATGCATCAAAATAGTTTACTGCCAACAAGTGATAAAAATGTATGAATCAAAGCAGTTTACTACCAACAAGTGATAAAAATGTATGCATCAAAACAGTTTACTACCAAACAAGTGATAAAAATGTATGCATCAAAACAGTTTACTACCAACAAGTGATAAAAATGTATGCATCAAAACAGTTTACTACCAAACAAGTGATACAATGTATTGGATGTATCAAAACAGTTTTCTACCAACAAGTGATAAAAATGTATGCATCAAAACAGTTTACTACCAACAAGTGATACAATGTATGCATCAAAACAGTTTACTACCAACAAGTGATAAAAATGTATGCATCAAAACAGTTTACTACCAACAAGTGATACAATGTATGCATCAAAACAGTTTATTACCAACAAGTGATACAATGTATGCATCAAAACAGTTTACTACCAGCAAGTGATACAATGTATGCATCAAACAGTTTACTACCAACAAGTGATAAAAATGTATGTATCAAAACAGTTTACTACCAACAAGCAATAAAAATGGATGTATCAAAACAGTTTACTACCAAACAAGTGATAAAAATCTATGCATCAAAACAGTTTTCTACCAACAAGTGATACAATGTATGCATCAAAACAGTTTACTACCAACAAGTGATAAAAATGTATGCATCAAAACAGTTTACTACCAAACAAGTGATCTAATGTATGCATCAAAACAGTTTAATACCAACAAGTGATACAATGTATGTATCAAACAGTTTACTACCAACAAGTGATACAATGTATCCATCAAAACAGTTTACTACCAACAAGTGATACAATGTATGTATCAAAACAGTTTATTACCAACAAGTGATAAAAATGTATGCATCAAAACAGTTTACTACCAAGTGATAAAAATGTATGCATCAAAACAGTTTACTACCAACACGTGATAAAAATTATGCATCAAAACAGTTTACTACCAACAAGTGATACAATGTATCCATCAAAACAGTTTACTACCAACAAGTGATAAAAATGTATGCATCAAAACAGTTTACTACCAACAAGTGATAAAAAAGTATGCATCAAAACAGTTTACTACCAACAAGCGATAAAAATGTATGCATCAAAACAGTTTATTACCAACAAGCGATAAAAATGTATGCATCAAAACAGTTTACTAGCAACAAGTGGTAAAAATGTATGCATCAAAACAGTTTACTACCAACAAGTGATAAAAATGTATGCATCAAAACAGTTTACTACCAACAAGTGATACAATGTATGTATCAAAAGTTTATTACCAACAAGTGATAAAAATGTATGCATCAAAACAATTTACTACCAACAAGTGATAAAAATGTATGCATCAAAACAGTTTACTACCAACAAGTGATACAACGTATGTATCAAAACAGTTTACTACCAACAAGTGATAAAAATGTATGTATCAAAACAGTTTATTACCAACAAGTGATAAAAATGTATGCATCAAAACAGTTTACTACCAACAAGTGATAAAAATGTATGCATCAAAACAGTTTACTACCAACAAGTGATAAAAATGTATGCATCAAAACAGTTTACTACCAACAAGTGATACAAGCAGAAAAACACAAAGATGGTGAAAATAGATGAAGGTTCTCCATCAATAGAAGAATTAATTTAAAACCAATTATCTGGTCTGAATTTAACTTTAAAACTGCTACCACACTTATTCACCTTGATTTTGAATTCTGGACTCATGATAACCTATTTCATAGTGGATTCACAGCTCAATAATAATAATATGGTTTCTAAATATTATTGACACTATTACAACAAAGCCTTGTTTATAACCTACCTTAATATAATGTAATCTCACTTATATACCAGTAGCTTAGCTCTGTTAACAGTGTTATAAGGAGGGATCATAGTTAACTGTATGATCACACCTCAGAAAAAAAGCCCTGAATCTCATTTTTGTTCTCTTTGGTTATTTTATGTTTTGTGACTGTCTGGTATAACCTTGTCTGATGCAACTACCTGCCCGATAAATCTATCAATTCTTTATTCATATTTATCCTCTTCCTCACATAACCAAATAATAACATTTTTTGACAAAGAAGGTTAATCTGACAAACATTGAAAATAGAGTCAAGATGGGCAAATAAGTTACCATTTAATAACACATTTTACTGGATAAGATATATATATATATATATATATATATATATATATATATATATATATATATATATATACTAGATGATGTATAAACATATTACTGTATACTATATGACATGCAAATAGAGGATGACTTAAACACTTAATATTTTTCCTAGTATTAATCAAATCATACTGAGTTCCATTTGTACACAATGATCAAGCAAAAGAACACATTTAAACATATAACTTGGGCTTCTCTAACATTTTCTAACTAATTTTTGAGAACATTGTTGTTATACTGGATATATAAGCATAATGTGAAATTCATCTTCAATATCGCCAATGTTAAAAATTCTTATTGGTACTAATACATACTCTGCATCAGGCAGAATCCTTAATGAGATGCAGTACAGCTCACATGATTTTTCATTTCTCCATTTATTATGGTAGGGATGGAGAGAGCATGGAGAGGGTTAGGAAAAAGTCCCTTCAGCATCAAACCATACACCCTCATGGAGTTGCCATGCATTTTCCAGAGAACAGCTGCAGACACCATGGTTCCTCATGGAGTTACATCTGATCACCACCACAAAGTGGAATTGGTGTCAACAAAGTGGACATGATTTACTGTTTATGACCCCAGCAATCATGTACTAAATAGTTTCATTGTGCAAGAGGGCATGGTTGGGCATGGAATTATCAATGCTGTTGCCCTTATAAATTAATAGATGCCATTTGGTTTTTTTATTCTTCCAAATCAAATCATATATAACATCAGTGTTATCCGCTACATGCCAAATGAAAATTTAGTGTGTCATATTACCAATTTATTTTGCCAGAGAGATGGATAAGCAACATGCTAATGATTACCAAAGATATGTAAACCAAAAATTCATATATTTTCAAGACAAGTGCATTTTTTTCCTCTCAGAAACTATATCAACAATGTTGTATATTTCAGAAGGAAGTTTAATATACAATCACTATATAAAGAAATAGTGGTCAAATTAGTAAAACATGCTTCACTTTACAAGCATGGTCAAATAGGTAGAACATAGTTCACATCACAATCATGGTCAAATTGGTAAAACATGGGTTCTCTTCACAAGCATGGTCAAAATGGTAAAAGAGTTTTCTTCACAAGCAAGGTCAAATTGGTAAAATATAGTTCTCATTACAAGCATGGTCAAATTGGTGAAACATGGTTCTCTTCACATACATGGTCAAACTGGTAGGACATAGTTCACATCACAATCATGGTAAAAGTGGTAAAACATGGTTCTCTTCACAAGCATGGTCAAACTGGTAGAACATAGTTCTCATCACAAGCATGGTCAAACTGGTAAAACATGGTTCTCATCACAAACATGGTCATACTGGTAGGGTAGCTTGTGAGAAAAGGATTGATCTTGGAATCATGACAATTTTGCCACATCACTGTTCATTTCAGGAATGAATTTAATTCAGTTTAATAGCAGACAATTAACAAACTGTTGACTGCTGGTTATAAATGTGGCTGTTAAATATAATGCTCAAGGTCTGATGGCTTCATTTAATATAAATTACACCTTCCCAAAGTGAAAAGGACATATTCATTAGATGCTAATTAGTGTCCATATCTGATAACAGCATTGACAATGAGTACTCCTTTAATTTCTGTGGAACATCAGAGTCAAGCCTCTTTTAGGGACAGACCAATGGATTTCCTTTAGGGGAAGAGCAGGGAATAAGTTTTGTATAGCAATTCTTGAACACAATTGTCTTCCTCTGATTTGTGTGAAGAAAAAGAACTTACTCTATATTTTATTCAATTCTTATCATTTTGGTTATCTTGAAATGAAAGAAAAACAAATACCCAGATGTAAAATAGTCCACCACTGTAAACCTCCCTCCAAATTAAATGCTCAGTTCCTTACCACATACCTGCAGTAGGTCATATTGTTTAAGTATATAGCTGGCTTAAAGTGTCAGTGATCTATTTTCCACAAAATATGACATAAAATTATGACATAAAATTCTTTGCCTACATTATTTAAATTTAATTGGGAATGCATATAAGTTTTTTGCATGGACAATAACTGTCAACAGAAGTATTGCAACAGAACCCAATTAACTTTTTCTAAACACACATGATATCAAAACTGTAAATGACTCTAGATGCTTCAGTTTTTTTCATGAGTGGACATCATGCATGAACTATTCCAATGTCAATTAGTAATGGTGACCAGCTCTCTCCACAGCGGAGTTGCCAAAGTTATGCCTGCTGAGGCATGGTGGTGATTTGTAGGTATTTACCCTTCCACCATCGAATATTTTTCAAATAATAAGCATGGAGGAGATAAGGTGCCTCCACTCTGATGTGTGTAGACATGGAAAACCACCCTACTGCTGAAAAAAGCCTAGGGAAAAGAGTTAGTTCCCTTGAAGAGTTTCTGCTCACTATAATATGAGATTACCTTGAATACATTTGGAGAGATCTCTGAGGTTGAAGACATAATGGGACTTGGCAGGAGTAGGTAGAAGATCTGTACTCATTCTTCCATAAATTTCTACGGCAGCCGTAACAATGGGTTCTGTACATTGACGCACAGCGGTTGGGAAATCCATAAAGAACCCAGCTAGGATTTGCTGAAAATTGAAGATTGTAGTTTTTCCAAATTATTTAAAAATAGTTTTTATGTAATCATTTCAGATGAAAATTATATTAGTGTTATTTGATTTCATTCAACATTTGTCATCTTAAAATTATATTTTCTTTCTGACCAAAAACCAAAGGTATATGTTAGTCTGATCTGCAAAGAATACACATGTCATGTCATTTAAGACTGCAACAGAAACATTTACATCAATCATGACTGGGTGAGATAGTGAAAAAAGTGAGAAATAAAATTGTCTTTGTAAAATATGTATGTTCTCCACTAACATCAAAAAGGTTTGAGCCCAAATGTTAAAAAAATTTTTTTTAAAAAGTGGAAAATTACTCGGACATGAAAATGTAAGTAGATCATCAACATCTGCACACAAATCATGCTGCTGAATTTCATTTGTCTATATCTAGCGTTTTTTGTATAAGTGTTTTTCACCCAAATAGTCTCAAGTCCAAAAGGTTCAATAAGTTCAAAATATAAAACAATTATTTTAAAGAAGAGTCTAATCAAGTCAACTACATATGCATACACTGTTGCATACCAAATTTCCATTGCCAACATCAGATAGTTTTTGCATAATTGTGCTAACCAGCTTCCTGGGATGGACATATGAGTAGAAATCTGGTTGTACAGAACCAAATGAAGATGACTATGCTACAAGCAAAGAAGGCAACAAAAAACAGAAATACGGGCAACTCATTAATGATAGCTTCAATAGTACAGCTGTGTAACCCATTCAGTTGTATTACCTATTAGGACAATAAATAAATATTCCATTCATGCTGATTCCAAATATATTTTTGATTTCACTTAAAACCATAAAAAAATGTCAGAGGAAAGGTAAATTATTCACTCCAAAGGTCGCTATACTGACTGAAGTACACTTAACTCACATTCAGTAAGGCATAGTAAGATCCAACATTGGTTCTATATTTGACTGGCATCAGATAACAAATATTCAGCACGAGTTTTTCATCTGGAGTACTTTGAATTGTTTCTGAGGCCAAAGAGAGGTACTGAAGGGTGTACTTACCATAAACATATGTTTAAGGTTGTGCTCGCTAGCTGGTGGGATGGCAAACATGCTGAAGTGACGGATAAATCGTGGGCTCACGTTATTTCTACCACCACCTGGTGGAGCACAAGCTGCTGCTAGAGTTACATCCTGTAAGTGGATAAAATTACTTTTATACAAAGAAAGCAATAGAGAACTAATGAATCTCCACAGTATTAATGAATCTCCAAGGTTCTAAGGAACCTCCATGGTCTAATGAATTTCCATGGTCTAATGATTCTCCATGATCTAATGAATCTCCATGCTTTTATTAATCTCCATGGTATTAATGAATCTCCATGGTTTTAATGAATCTCCATATGGGGTCTAATGAATCTCCATGGTCTCTTGAATCTCCATGGTTTTAATTAATCTCCATGGTTTTAATGAATCTCCATGGTACCATGGTACTAATGAATCTCCATATGGGGTCTAATGAATCTCCATGGTCTCATGAATCTCCATGGTTTTAATTAATCTCCATGGTTTTAATGAATCTCCATGGACTAATGAATCTCCATATGGGGTCTAATGAATCACCATGGTTCTAATGAATCTCAGTGGTACTATGGTACTAATGAATCTCCATGGTTCTAATGAATTTTTCATAGTACCATGGTACTAATAAATCTCCACTGGTCTAATGAATTTATATGGGTAACTGAAACTTGTACAGCAACAGATTAATTCTGATTATAACAAAAATAATAATTACACACCATATCTGCTTACTCTGTAATTGCTCACCCAACCACAAATTAGTATTTACTCAGTAGCTCAAAATGACATGATCCTATCAAGAACCCAGTTTCATGAACCCAGTTTTGGCCCCGTTAACTAATCACCAAATGTGTAATTATTCATCAATACATATTGGTATCACAACTGTATCTGTGAAAATATAATGCATTTATATATGTACTGGAATATCCAAATACAAGCTGCATCACAAATATGATTTTTCATTGATGTAGTGAAGGTGATATATCCTGATAAACAGGAATTGAGATTAAAAAAAGAAAGAGAATGGAAGAAGTTTATGCCTCTTTAACAAAAATATGAAAGGCTCTAGTGCCTTTCATTTTTTGTGTATTATCATTCAGCTGCTAGACATTAAATATCAGACTGGTTCCCTGCTAGACATTAAATATCAGACTGGTTCCCTGCTAGACATTAAATATCAGACTGGTTCCCTGCTTATCAAGAGAAATCCTAGACTCAATGATAAAGCATCAGGATCATGATTTAGCTTAATATGGTTATGTAAAATGATATACAAATAATAATGAAGATTTCTATTTTTTTTACAAATTCGGATATGAACATTTATTTACAGATGTCAGTACCAAAAGTAACCCCTAATTTCATAAGCAAAATATTACTTGTAAGCAATTTAACTGTATATACATCGTTTAGCTTTTGTATGGAAATATTTTGGGTTTTATGAGTAAAATAATTACAAAGACGCTGTACAGTTAGTAACAAAATCACACACAAAACCAGCAACATAGTCATGATATATTCAGGTAATAGTGGTAAACAGTCATGATATATTCAGATAATACTTGTAAGCAGTCATGATATATTCAGATAATACTTTTAAGCAGTCATGTCAACAGTCATGATATAACAGTCATGATATATTCAGGTAATACTTGTAAGCATTCATGATATATTCAGGTAATATTTGTAAGCAGTAAGGTAAACAGTCATGATATAACAGTCATGATATATTCAGATAATAGTGGTAAGCAGTCATGATATATTCAGGTAATACTTGTAAACAGTCATGATATATTCAGATAATAGTGGTAAGCAGTCATGATATATTCAGGTAATACTTGTAAGCAATCATGATATATTCAGATAATACTTTTAAGCACTCATGTCAACAGTCATGATATAACAGTCATGATATATTCAGGTAATACTTGTAAGCAGTCATGATATATTCAGATAATACTTTTAAGCACTCATGTCAACAGTCATGATATAACAGTCATGATATATTCAGATAATACTTGTAAGCAGTCATGATATATTCAGGTAATACTTGTAAGCAATCATGATATATTCAGATAATACTTTTAAGCACTCATGTCAACAGTCATGATATAACAGTCATGATATATTCAGGTAATACTTGTAAACAGTCATGATATATTCAGATAATAGTGGTAAGCAGTCATGATATATTCAGGTAATACTTGTAAGCAATCATGATATATTCAGATAATACTTTTAAGCACTCATGTCAACAGTCATGATATAACAGTCATGATATATTCAGGTAATACTTGTAAGCATTCATGATATATTCAGGTAATATTTGTAAGCAGTAAGGTAAACAGTCATGATATAACAGTCATGATATATTCAGATAATAGTGGTAAGCAGTCATGATATATTCAGGTAATACTTGTAAGCAATCATGATATATTCAGATAATACTTTTAAGCACTCATGTCAACAGTCATGATATAACAGTCATGATATATTCAGATAATACTTTTAAGCACTCATGTCAACAGTCATGATATAACAGTCATAATATATTCAGATAATAGTGGTAAGCAGTCATGATATAACAGTCATAATATATTCAGATAATAGTGGTAAGCAGTCATGATATAACAGTCATGATATATTCAGATAATAGTGGTAAGCAGTCATGATATATTCAGGTAATACTTGTAAGCAGTCATGATATATTCAGATAATACTTGTAAGTAATCATGTAAACAGATAAGATATATTCAGGTAATACAAGTAACTTTGGCTTGCTGCATGCTTACAACATATTGCCACCCAAGGAATGTAATATGCATCATACTGAACAAGGTACGAGTCTGTACTGTGAAATGTAATGTATCATGACTAGTACACTTCAGTACATAATGTACTACCTTCTAAATGTATTATACATATCATGTATTGCATTGACATCCAAGAAGCATGATATACATTGTATCATGACCAAGCAGGTGATGCAGAACTCTACTGATCACATGATAACACAATGAAACATTATGACCTAGCAGGTAATATACAACTCTACTGATCACATTATCACACAATAAAACATCATGACAAAACAGATGATGCAGAGCTCTATTGTTCACATGATCAGAAAATTAAATACTCCCTACATTTTTTCAGTGTTGTACTCACTTGTATCTCTCTCCAGAAGAGGTCATCTCTATCATAAAATCCACCAAAGTCCTGGAACTGTCTCAGAAGTTCTATTGGTGGTTGTGAGCCATATGTGTCTAGTTTAGGCATATTGAGGTCATCAACAAAGATGACTACCCTCTTGTCCCTTGGGGCACCTGGAACAGTAAGAAATTCATTTACTGCTTTTGCCATCTTCAATCACGAAAATGCTGGTTCTAAGAAACGCTGTTTGTCTCATTCCTATATATGTGTGACCCACTTTACTTATGTGAGAATGCCATGTGGGTGGGTAAGCTAATCAAACATTCTAGACCATATAGCTGATATCATTCTTACAGCATCAAGCACATCCGTAATGTTTCTAGTGTTCTAAATACTAAAAAGATAAATTTTCTTCTGGCTTATAAAAAGAAATTCTTTTTTATGAGAAAGTTTTGTATGATCTAGCAATAAAACTATACCAGGCATTTCTTTACCTACATCTAACCTAATTATCCACCAATGCAAGGCTTATCATTATCTACATCCAACCTGATGATCCTCCAATACCAGGCATTTCTATACCTACATTTAACTTGATGATCCACCAATACCAAGGTTTTCTATATCTACATGCAAGCAAAACATCATTCCTGCCCACAAAATATTATCCAATGTGGGATTTATGTATCTTGCATCGATGCATATGGATTATATTATTCTCTCACCAGTTAATGATGCCACAATGCCTGTCATATGATTTTTTAAAACCTTTAATCATCACCAGATATTTGATATCTATGTCTCATTATATAGAAAAGAAAACAGAGGATATTTGCTTGTATGAAGGTAACGATGGATATATTTCACTAAGTGGGTAAAAGTACAAGTTTTTCACCCATGAGATGAAATGTTATTCACTCAGAAGAAGCAAATTCTTTCTACATTTCACATGTATTGCCTAAAGCATGTAAATGAATGAAGTATCAGATTTTTTTATGACAGCTATTAGAACTTTATTTGTTCAGTTGACAACCTTGTATAATATATGTATCCAACAAGTGAAGGAGAGTAAGAAAGTAGATGAGTAAATTGTAGTAATGTATAGATATGTAATGTCCACTGTATAGATAGGTAATGTCCACTGTATAGATATGTTGTCCACTGTATAGATATGTAACGTCCACTGTATAGATAGGTAACGTCCACTGTATAGATATGTTGTCCACTGTATAGATATGTAATGTCCACTGTATAGATAGGTAACGTCCACTGTATAGATATGTTGTCCACTGTATAGATATGCAATGTCCACTGTATGGATAGGTAATTCCCACTGTATAGATCTGTAATGTCCACTGTATAGATAGGTAATATCTACTGTATAGATATGTAATGTCTACTGTAGAGATAGGTAATGTCCACTGTATAGATATGTAATGTCCACTATATAGATATATAATGTCCACTGTACAGATGTATAGATAGGTAATGTCCACTGTATAGATAGGTAATGTCCACTGTATAGATATGTAATGTCCACTGTATAGATGTATAGATAGGTAATGTCCACTGTATAGATATGTAATGTCCACTGTATAGATATGTAATGTCCACTGTACAGATGTATAGATAGGTAATGTCCACTGAATAGATATGTAATGTCCACTGTATAGATGTATAGATAGGTAATGTCCACTGTATAGATATGCAATGTCCACTGTATAGATAGCTTAAATGTCCACTGTATAGATAAGTAATGTCCACAAACCTAGAACAGTCTTTCTCTTCTTCTCAAGCTTGGATTCAATCATCTCCTGAGTTCTCTTGCTGCTGGTCTGAGCTGAGAAGTTGATGAAGACAGGAACATAATTGGTACGCTCTGCTATGCTATTTAGGAGACCTTTGGCAATTACAGACTGAAAATAGACAGCACAGTATTCCATAAATAACCATGGTTACTGTATTTACAGGGTACTTTTCTGGATTTAACTTGTGCTTTCTCAATTTAACTTATACTTTTGTTAAATCTATCTTTTCACTCTGTCAGATAGGTTATAAAAAGCACCACACCCACCCCCCAATGTAGCATTTAGTTTTCAAAATAATTAAACAAGAATACTAGTTTTAAGTTTGACCCATGCTTGCATATGAGGTCTTTCTTTCAAAGTTAAAATAAGATATACTCTGCTTACTTGTTATTCCTAAATATAGCCAATAAAATGCAGTCTACTGATTCTATCATTTTATCTGGCTGGTCAAGGTTGGAACATTAAGAAATTGTTTTAAAGTATGATTTCACCTCAGTTACTTTGAAGAATAAGGAAAACTGTATATACTCTCATATCAGTCAAATCCAACTGCAATCAAGTTAGACCATGATCCATCTTTGCATAATGTGCTAATGTGATTTATGTTTTTGTCCCATTTATTACACTGAACAACTGATTATTCCTAACAAATTCTATAGACCCAGATCTGCTGGTGCATTATGGGATGGAAAATTTGGGTCTATGCTGTTTGCAGTTGGATCAGATTTCAATGCAAGTATATAAGCACACTGAATAATGTCAATAAAATTGGTCAAGGGTATGACTCAATAATGTCACTAAAGTAGGTCAAGGGTATGACTGAATAATGTCACTAAAGTAGGTCAAGGATATTACTGATAACATCACTAAAGTAGGTCAAGGGTATTACTGAATAATGTCACTAAAGTAGGTCAAGGGTATTACTGAATAATGTCACTAAAGTAGGTCAAGGGTATTACTGAATAATGTCACTAAAGTAGGTCAAGTGTATGACTGAATAATGTCGTGCAAGTAGGTCATGGGTATGACTGAATAATGTCACTAAAGTAGGTCAAGTATATGAATGAATAATGTTACTCAAGCAGGTAAAGGATATGACTGAATAATGCCACTCAAGTAGGTCATTGGTATGACTGAATAATGTTGCTAAAGTAGGTCAAGGGCATAAACACCTTCATGCATTACTATCTTCTCCTCTTCATCATCTTACCTTTCCAACACCTGTCTCTCCAGTGTAAAGCACTGAATGACGGACTGCCAGAAGCTTTTCCAGGAGGTAGCCATACCTAACAGTGTCAACTGTTGGCACCAGCATCTCAAAAAATGGCACCTCTTTGTTGTACTTGAATGCTGGGACAATTTTCTCCCAGGAGTCCATTCGGCGTGTTTCAAAATCCATGTAGCAAGCCCATAAATCTACACCAGGTGGTAGCTAATGTGGAATTTAAATAGGTAAAATTAATAAATGACACATGCTTGGAAATGAACTAATATATATTTACAATATTTATGAATTACTTTTTTGGAGAATTTCCAAGTGTAATGTTTTTAATTTTGTCAATGTAATACATCCTTAAAGATTACAGTCACATGCAGACAAATAATAATGTTATACTGTAAAAGAAAACACTAACAATTTTACCATGAAATTTTTATCAAACTTTTACATAAAGTTGCAGCAAATCTAAATTTATATTTCAGGCCCCAAAAAATCAACAACATGATTTTTTTAAAATTTAGTCTGATCTTAATATAAAATATTAAAAACTTAAACAAACATAAATGTTATCCAATCAAATCACTGTATTGTACACTTTTAGAGCTTAGGCGATTCAAATGGTACCAGTGAAATAAATGATTTTTCTGTGTGTCTGTATCTAGTATGTCTTTTAAGTATTTATGTTGCTCAGATTGGATACATGCACAATATGTTTTCACCTGTGATATCACAATGCTTACCCATACATCATACACCAAGCTTTATTTAGATAAGGAAATGCCTAGCAACTGGATATTAACAACATGGCAACCATGGTTGAAAGTTAATTCAATTTAGAAAATAAATAAATATACTCAGATTTCAATAAAATGATTTTTAAAACATCTTTTCATAGCAACAAGACAAAAATGTTGACTTTAATCTGTTTCTAAATAAGTATGTTATTCCTCTTTTATCAGAGCAAGTACCCAAGGGGAGTAACTCCTGCTGGAATACATTTATAAGGAATTCTTTATAAAAGCCAATAGAGCTGAAATGATATAACCTCATTCTGTGTACAAGAATGAGGTATGCAAAGTCTATTTTTAAATCCTACCACATATGTAACCTTTAATTAGAATATCCAACAAATATTTTCTAACTGTGCATTCATCCAACAAACTGATACAATCAATTAACCAACTGAATATAAAACTAAAGACTAGAATTAATTAAAGTTTTCAATTACTTACTTTATTCTTTATATAAAAAAGTAAATGAAAAGCAATCACATAAAACTTAAAATTTTATTAAAAGAATAAGAAATTAATAGCATAAATTTAGAATAATTTAGATAAATAAAGTCATGTCCTATATTTGTAGCATATATGTCTCTAATCAAACCAGAAAGTACATAGTTGTTAGATTTTTTAAAAAAAGTTTGATGTGTGTCACTAAAATTTAGTTTCAATACTGTGTGAAAATAATTAACTGCAATTAAAATGCTACTTTACTGTGAATGTTAGTGACAAAATAGTAATACATTATAAACAATTAGCTTTTCATAACAAAAATAATGCATCTTATGCTAATCACTGCAAAATCTTTTGTTTTGCCAACTTGTATAGTTTGCCAATATTATATAATGGTTAAATATTATGGTTCTAGATAACTGGTTGTGGGTGACAATCTGCACAGTAAATCTACCAACATTTACATTTAGTTTAAACAATCCATTACTTAAATTTCAAAGTGTTTCAAACCATGTACTTGTAGATCCTATTTCATTTACATGTGTTAAGGCATGTATTTGTAGAACATATTTAAGTTACAGGTGACAATACATGTACTTGCAGAATATTTTTCATTTACAGGTATAAAGGTGCATACTTGAAGAATTTATTTCATTTACAGGTGTCAAGGCATGTACTTGCAGAATTTATTTCATTTGCACGTGTCAAAGTATGTACTTGCAGAATTTATTTCATTTAGAGGTGTCAATGCATATACTTGAAGAATTTATTTCATTTACAGGTGTCAAGCCATGTACTTGCTGAATTTATTTAAGTTACACGTAGACAAGGACTTTAAAAGAACTGATAACAAGAGAAGATTTTAACTTCACTTTGGAAACATGAAATAGCCAAGTCTGTAACTGTATCTGATTTCCAATATGTTATATTCACTTATGTGAATTTTAAAAATATGGAGATTTGTTTGTTAATTCATTGCTTTTATCACTTAGAACAGACCAACATGAATTTTTTTTTATAAATTTCAACTAATCTTTGGTCTTACTGTTTAGTTTTTCTGAACTTTTTCTTTCTTACATTTTAATGCTTGTTACAGTACTTATGAAACTTAAGCTTTGATTTATTCCTTTTTTCACTAGATCAAGTCATGAATTACCTCCATTTTCTTTCTTCTGTATTTTTAGCAGAACATTATTGCTAATCCACACTAAACATTAGAACATATCTCAATTTACTATCTTATTAAAGTAATTTATATACAATACAATACCACTATCTGGGAAAGAATGCTTGATATAATATGTTAAAATACACCGAGTTCTGTAACATCCCATAAATAAGATCTTATTTTAGATTTTGACCTTCGGACTGCAGATTATCAGCTCATCTTGTTTACTAGAGTATATGGCGTATATAGAGATATGTATATATTGCAATACATGCATAATATATTGTCCCTGTTACAAAGCATGAAGAAGAAATGTGCAAATAATGGTACAATGTAACATCTCCAGGCTGCAGTAAATGTTGCTTTGAAATATAATTATGAGCTTTAGTTTAGTTTAATATACTGAGCTATGAAGTATGATAATGACTGATGTAAAGCATTGGATAATGTTATATTTATATTTCACAGCTCAATAAAGTAATGTAGGTACTGGGCAATACAAATTCCCATAATTATTACTTTCATAATGTTGATCTAAAATTATTTCTACACAAAGTCAATATATTTTGCTGAACTAATATCACTGTCAGGAAACCAGTATGTTATAATACTGTCATGCATGTATTGTGCCAATCAGAATTTAGAACAATTTTATGAAAGTAATAGCATTACATATGGATGCTGCAGAACCTGTGTTAAAATGCACATAGTCATGTGAACTAAGAACAGACACTGTACATTTCTTAGGATTAATTGTCATGTGGACTAAGAACTGATGCAGCCATACATTTCTTAGGATAGAACCATGCTCAATGATAAGCCAAACCCCACCCCCACTGCAGAATTTGTCCAGACCAACATCCACATGGCCATGTGTAACAATAATAGATACTATAAATCTCCTATGATAACTGTCCCTGCCAACATCCATATGGCCATGTGAACGAAGGAAATACCTCATAAATATCCTGTGAAAACTGTAAATGCCAACATCTATATGGCCATGTGAACTAAGAAAATACATCATAAATCTCCTGTGATAACTGTTCCTGCCAACATCCATATGGCCATGTGAACAAAGAAAATACATCATAAATCTCCTGTGAAAACTGCAAATGCCAACTGACATATGAACTAAGAATAGACAAGATAAATGTCCTATGACATATGCATTATGAGTGATGTCCCATCCCAAACTCTGAACAAACTGTGGCAATATTCAGTTTTAGGAAGATCGATCTAACGATATGACCACTCTCCAGTTTCCACACAATTAGTCAGGTAGGCAGTCATGGGACTATCACAATTAGTCATGAAGGCAGCAATGGGACTATCACAATTAGTCAGGTAGGCAGCCATGGGACTATTACAATCAGTCAGGTAGGCAGCCATGGTACTATCACAATTAGTCAGGTAGGCAGTCATGGTACTATCACAATTAGTCAGGTAGGTGGCCATGGGACTATCACAATTAGTCATGTAGGCAGCCATGGGACTATCACAATTAGTCATGAAGGCAGCCATGGGACTATCACAATTAGTCATGAAGGCAGCCATGGGACTATCACAATTAGTCATGAAGGCAGTCATGGGACTATCACAATTAGTCAGGTAGGCAGCAATGGGCCTATCACAATTAGTCATGAAGGCAGCCATGGGATTATCACAATTAGTCATGAAGGCAGCCATGGAATTATCACAATTAGTCAGGTAGGAAGCAATGGGGCCTATCACAATTAGTCATGTAGGCAGCAATGGGCCTATCACAATTAATCAGGTAGGCAGCAATGGGACTATCACAATTAGTCAGGTAGGCAGCCATGGGACTATCACAATTAGTCACGAAGGCAGCCATGGGACTATCAAAATTAGACAGGTAGGCAGTCATGGGACTATTACAATTAGTCATGTAGGCAGCAATGGGCCTATCACAATTAGTCAGGTAGGCAGTCATGGGACTATCACAATTAGTCGTGAAGGCAGCCATGGGACTATCACAATTAGTCAGGTAGGCAGTCATGGGACTATCACAATTAGTCCGGTAGGCAGCCATGGGACTATCACAATTAGTCAGGTAGGCAGCAATGGGACTATCAAAATTTATCATGAAGGCAGCAATGGGACTATCACAATTGGTCAGGTAGGCAGTCATGGGACTATCACAATTATTCATGAAGGCAGCCATGGGACTATCAAAATTAGTCAGGTAGGCAGCAATGGGACTATCACAATTAGACAGGTAGGCAGTCATGGGATTATTACAATCAGGTAGGCAGTCATGGGACTATTACAATTAGTCAGGTTGGCAGTCATGGGACTATCACAATTAGTCATGACAGCAGCCATGGGACTATCACAATTAGTCAAGTAGGCAGTCATGGGACTATTACAATTAGGTAGGCAGTCATGGGATTATTACAATTAGTCATGTAGGCAGTCATGGGACTATTACAATTAGTCATGTAGGCAGTCATGGGACTATCACAATTAGTCAGGTAGACAGCAATTGGCCTATCACAATTAGTCATGAAGGCAGCCATGGGACTATCACAATTAGGTAGGCAGCAATGGGCCTATCACAATTAATCATGAAGGCAGCAATGGGACTATCACAATTTGTCAGGTAGGCAGCCATGGGACTATCACAATTAGTCAAGCAGGCAGTCATGGGGCTATTACAATTAGGCAGGCAGTCATGGGACTATTACAATTAGTCATGCAGGCAGTCATGGGACTACTGTATTACAATTAGTCATGTAGGCAGTCATGGGACTATCACAATTAGTCAGGTAGACAGCAATGGGCCTACCACAATTAGTCATGAAAGTGGCAATAGGACTATCACAATTAGGTAGGCAGCAATGGGCCTATCACAATTAGTCATGAAGGCAGCAATGGGACTATCACAATTAGTCAGGTAGGCAGCAATGGGACTATCACAATTAGTCAGGTAGGCAGCTATGGGACTATCACAATTAGTCAGGAAGGAAGCCATTGGTCTATCACAAATAGATAGGCCACCATAGGTCTATCACAAAAAGTCAGGAAGTCAGCCATTGGTCTATCACAAATAGGTAGGCAGCCATTGCTCTATCATAGGATGCAAATGATATTAATAATCAGCGATGAAACAAACCCTTGACATAACAAGACATTCTTAATGTTTATATGCATAAATTAAAGCCATGTAATTTTGTGTCCTAAATTTTGAACAATTACTTAAAGTACAGAAAAGTGATCATACCAGAATTTATCTAAATATAATGTACATGTGATGCAGATGCTCCTGCCAATATGCTGCAAATGAAGAAAACTTGGTTTGCAAGAGCTAACTTCAAAGTAAAAAATAACTCCATAAGATTCTGTCAAAAATATTTAAAATCAGTATTGTCCTGAGTAACTGCAATAAAAATCCTCATACAAATTTGGCCCATAAAACTTTTGTGCAAAAATAAATTCCACAATGAATGATGTAGAGATGTGAAGGCATGGATGGATGGGAGCTAGGTAGTATTATACATCCCTATTGGGTGCTTGTTCTTAGCAGATTGTCCACAGGTTTTACAGTATCAACAATCTATTAAACTACAGACTCTTCCATGCAATAAAGTTGCTGTTAATTGGCCAAATTGTATGTTTTAGGGTTATCAAAGGTTCTAATGTATCTGTACTTTTCTTACATCAAATTTAAAGAATATTTAATTATTAGGGATTTTTAATATACCTGGAAGAGCTGCAATTTAAAGGAATACATATATCACATGCAACATATATGACAACTATCACCATAATATCTATTGATACAGTTGTGCATTTTGACTATATCCTAAAATCTAGTAACTTGTTTATTTCTAAGTGAGAATAGCTTTCATGCCAATAATAACTGTGCTCATACAAATGATGTACAGGTACCTTGCATGCTATGTACTTTAGAACAGTAGACATGCAAAAGATCACTCTCATATTTGTATAAGGCTCTGCTTAAAAAAGTAACCCCATGATTGACTAAAACAGAATTGATCAGGTGATGAAAGGCACGTGTCTCCTACTTCACCAAACAAAGACAATCACACAAGCTCTTGCTTTTATTTGTGCTATTTTGGTATTTATATAATATTTTTAAAAAAACTTGGACAACAATTACTGTAAATTCATTATCAATTGTGGGGTAGCAGTTCTTGTGTTTTGTTGTACGAAATAAAATATGAACCAAACTAATACCCAAAGCACCTCTACTACCCACTGCATTTATGGTAAAGCAACCCTACTCCCTGCTGCATGTGATGGGCAAACATGCCTACCCCTGCTGCATGTAATGTTAAAACATTTCTACCCCTGCTGCATGTGATGGTAAAACAATCCTAACCCTGCTGCATATGATGGTTAAACACTCCAACCCCCTGCAGCATGTGGTGGTAAAACAGCCCTATCCCTGCTGCATGTTATGGTAAGCACCCTACCCCTGCTGCATGTGATGGAAAAACACCCCCACCCCTGCTGCAGTTATGGTAAACTACTTCTACCCCCTGCTACATGTGATGGTAATGCATCACTTGTTTCTTGTTTGCTTTCAAACAAAGGTTATCTACAGTGCTACATATTATTTCAGAAAAATGACAAACAATTAAAATTTATTTATTATGATTTAATTTGCATCAAAAAATTAATAAACTTGAAAACTCTGCAGAGTTGCATCTAACCCTACTGTGCCTAGGTAACCTATTGTGCCAAGGTAACCCTACTGTACCAGGTAACCCTATTGTACCAGGTAACCCTATTGTGCCTAGAAAAATTTACTTTCATTTAATGACTCATTATTTATATATTTTTTTTCACAGCATGGTTAAAATAATCACTTTGTGTAATCTTTACCAAGTCCTAATGCTGTGAAAATACCTACTCTAACTGAAGTAGTGAAATATGAGAATGCCTGCTTTGAAACCAACCACCCTGACAATGCCACCTATACCTCTGTGCATAAAATAACATTTACAAATATCTACATAAGATCCAACCCAACTTTGCTGAGCACATATATAGTTGTATCATGGAATAATTTGCTAACTGCTTACCAAATAAAATATCTGAAAATAATATTTTTAAATTAAAGACATAATTATTAATGTAAACTTAAAAAAAATAAAATAAAAATGCATTTCAAAGTAGAGCACACAATTATTAATGTAAACTTAAAAAAAATAAAATAAAAATGCATTTCAAAGTAGAGCACACAACTCTTTTAAAAGTTAAAAAGAATAAAACTATGAACAAATTTCAAAATGATATTGACATGATGGAATGTAATTTTGAAGAAAAAGCTCAAGGAAAATACCCTAAATGACAGAAGATCTACTGGCCTGCAATATTAGCCAGCTTCAAAATCAGAAGTAAATTTCAAGTATACTGGTCAAAATTTCTATCCATTTCATGCGACATCTCTAACTGTGTAAAATGCATGCAATTTAAGCTGCTTGTAGAAAATTATATGTTCATTATCAAACTTAAACTTGAACTGACAAGATTAAGAATTATTGATTCTATGACAAATTTATTGATGTGTTTGCTTTTTGAACAAAATGTGAAATGCAATATCTAGCCTATAAGGATGTGTATGGCCACCTGTTTCATTAATTATGACAGTAGATATCTTCGAATATAGAGCTGTGACATAAGACATCTCCCAACATAGAGCTGTGACATAAGACATCTTCCAACATAGAGCTGTGACATAAGACATCTTCCAACATACAGCTGTGACATAAGACGTCTTCCAACATACAGCTGTGACATAAGACATCTTCCAACATACAGCTGTGACATAAGACATCTACCAACATGGAGCTGTGACATAAGACATCTTCCAACATAGAGCTGTGACATAAGACATCTCTCAACAGACAGCTGTGACATAAGACATTCTCCTACATACAGCCGTGACACAAGACATCTTCCAACATACAGCTGTGACATAATACATCTCCCAACATGGAGCTGTGACATAAGACATCTCCCAACATAGAGCTGTGACATAAGACATCTCCCAACATAGAGCTGTGACATGAGACATCTTCCAACACAGAGCTGTGACATAAGATATCTTCCAACACAGAGCTGTGACATAAGACATCTCTCAACAGACAGCTGGGACATAAGACATCTCTCAACAGACAGCTGGGACATAAGACATCTCCATACATAAAGCTGTGCCATAAGACACCTCCCAACATAGAGCTGTGACACATATCCCAACATAGAGCTGTGAAATAAGACATCTGCCAACATACAGCTGTGACACATATCCCAGCATAGAGCTGTGAAATAAGACATCTCCCAACATACAGCTGTGACATAAGACATCTCCCAACATGGAGCTGTGACATAAGATATCTTCCAACATACAGCTGTGACATAAGACATCTCCCAACAGACAGCTGTGACACATCTCCCAACATAGAGCTGTGACACAAGACATCTCCCAACAAAGAGTAGATGTATCCATGATACAAGTTTATGACATGAGACATCTCCATAGGATAGAGTTAAGGTACCCAAGGATACAATATTGTAACAGTAACCAAATACACTGACAACAATTTTAATGTCAAATTTTCATTATGGATACATTACTCAAAGCAAAAGAATAAGTTTGCCATTATTAATAAAAAAGAGGTGGTCACACATATTATTAAAGTCTGGATATTAAATTTCACCATTTTGCGATTCTTTTCCTAAGAGGGTAAATGCAAATAAATCAAAACCAAATATTTATTTCTTTAGCTCATTTGTTGACAATATCACTTATTAATGAACATATCCTATTCTACTGGCAGTGAAACTTTCAACTGCATGAATTTAATAAAACTGAAGACATCGCACAGAAAAAAAGTTTGGTGGTTAGTTTGAACTTTTGACCTGTATATACCATATATACTCATGTACAACTAGAATCCAACTGCAAACTGCATAGACCCAGATCTGCCATCACATAATGTGTCAGCAGATCGGGGCCTATACAGTTAGGACTAATCAATAGAACAAACAGCATAGACCTTGATCTGCCAGCACATTATGCAATGGTAGATCAGGGATTATACTGCCTACAGTTTGAAATGACTTACATGAATGTATATATGGTCTGCGCAAAACTATGCCTACATCAAATACAAGCCTGACACAAGAATAAGCTGTTCAATTCCAAGAAAGGAAGATGTAAACTAGCCAAGAAAACAGGCATACACACACATACACACAGATTTTCTCTATTATTTATACTAGTCACAGAGACAAAACAAGTGTCTTCATTCGAAGCGGCATCTTTCGTTGTTTTTTTCTGTTGGTTTTAAAGGCATTTGTAAGACATAATTGATTACATCATTCTGAGGAAATGGGAGTTAAGTGCCTTTCACAAAGATACACCAAGTCAGCTGACCTAGACTGACCTAGACTGACCTGTGGGGGAATTAAACCCACAACTCTTGGATTATAAGTCTGACACTGTATCAATGGAATTACCAAAACTCACTAGAAGCAAGAGCAAATTAATATTCAATTATTCCTGAAAACAGTTAATCAAAATTTGCTGATGATTAAAAGGGAACAAATTTTTTTATATTTATTTACATTCTGTGACACCATTCAGTAATCATACTAATATTTTAGAAATCCTATGTACACCATAACTCTGCTGTTTGAATCAAACTTCTATCCTGTACTTAAAAATATAAAGCCTACCACACAAGGAAGCAACCTCAATTAAACGCCAAATAGAAGTTGCAAATAAATACAGGTTATCAGTACAGTAACTTCATTTGGGTGCTGGTATCATGTAAAATTTGATAGTGGAAGGACATGTGACCTGGCGAGAGATAAAGGGTTGAGCATGATTGAATGTCCTTCCATTATCAACTAAAACATGATACAAACAATCAGATCAAGTCACTCTACTGATGATGAGTTTATTATATACCCCAGCAATTATTTCATAATAACAACACAAATTTTATGCTGCTGTTCTGTTCTTTTACTTTGATTTGATCCATTCCTGACAGCATAGAATCCATGATGCCATCTCTGACAGCATGCAATCCATTATGCCATCCGATAGCATGCAATCCATTATGCCATCCCCGACAGCATGAAATCCATGAAGCCACCCCTGACAGCATGAAATCCATGAAGCCATCCCTGACAGCATGCAATCCATTATGCCATCCCTGATAGCATGCAATCCATTATGCCATCCCCGACAGCATGAAATCCATGAAGCCATCCCTGACAGCATGAAATCCATGATGCCATCCCTGACAGCTTGCAATCCATAATGCTATCCCTGACAGCATGCAATCCAGGATGCCAACCTTGACAGAAGCAATCCAAAATCTGTATCCGGTACACATCTAACACATGGTTTCAGATCAGCCATGGGAAAAGTAGCCCTAATTACAAGTTGTCTAATGATGGGTATATAATAAAATATGCCAAATGTTTATGGCATCTAAAATAATGAACAGAACTGTCATACTTGCATTACATCTTCCTGCTCACCTGCTACTTACACAAAATGATATAAACCATGAAGTAACAATGTTATCACATGCATGATGAGTATAATCAGAAAACAATGAATGGAAATACAATGAACACAAATGACTAAACAGATTTAAGATATTAAAATTAAAATTAATTTTTTCACTCAAAATATGCACCACATGCCACTTTTGATCATTCTGGGGATTTAAGATATGCTTTCATGCAGTTTATTAATAATGTTAAGATGCAATCTGAGGGGAAAACAAAATAAGTTGGGAGTAAATAAAAATGGAATGTGTCACACAAACATGTATCATTCAAAGGATAATGAATATACTTCTGTGCTGATATACAGTATGTGAGTTGACATCATCTCATATAAGGCTGAGAGTATTAGAGATGCAAATATAATCTCATATGAGACACACAAAAATGTAATAAATTTGAGTTTCCATTTCATACCATCAAAAACAGGATTAGAAGCTGAGATGATGACATCTCAAACATAAAAGGGAGTGTGATATATAAATCCTTTTACCTTCATCTCATATGATACATCAGAAGAAATGTAAGAAAAAATTCAAGCTTCTGTTTCATATTATGAACCAAAATTGAAAGTAAGTATAATGACATCATTTACAATGTCGCACACATGGGATTGAAACTTTCAACCATTGGTTTAAGAAGGACCAAACAAGGAATATTGTCAATTCTTCTTTCTAGATAACCTAAATAAACATGACCTTACTGGCAGATTGCTTGATTTATGAACAAGAATTTGTACTCAGACCAAATCATTTTGCCAAAAATAACTCTATTGTGCATAGTGTTCCAGAAATTAAGTTTACAAAGTAAATGTTAAAACAAAATCTATTTCATTTTTGACAAATTTTTAAGAAAATAATAGATTCTATAAAATTTAAAATTTTGGTTATTCGGCCTGAATTTGGAGGTTAAACATTTTAGCACTACTCACACATGGTTTTATAGCTCAAAATCTAACTTAGATGTTACACAACTTCTGAGCACTACCCAAATTGGTTTCATATCTCAAGATCTAACTTAGAGGTTAAACAACTTTTTAAAACTTCTTCAATTCAGTTTCTCAGAATCTAACCTACAAATTAACACAACTTTGAGCACTACTCAGACTTGGCTTCAAGTCTAACCTAGAGGTTAAACAACTTTTTAACACCACTTAAACTCAGTTTCTCAAAATCAAACCCAGAAGTTAACAGAACTTTTGAGCACTAGCCAGACTCAAATTTGGATTAATCATTTATGCAGAGAGTAACTTACACCAAAAGAATTCAAGGACTATATCACAGTACATTCAACATGGTAAATTTAAAATTTTGTACTGTTATTTGAATTTTAGTAAGTTTGTAAGGAATGTTTGGTAACCTTGGACTAGAAGCATACAATTTAAAATCTGAAATATGGCATTAATTACAAATAACTCTTCCATATCTCCTAATGTCACAAAGTTAAGAGACACAAATCTAAAATCATGATCTTTAGAAATAAGTATAATTTTGGTGTATTCCTGTATTTGATACTTAAATATATTGGATTCAATACCAATATCTTTTAAATATCTCACCTAATTTGATAGGAGATTCAATTCCAATATCTTTTCCTTATCTCACTTAAGGAGATAAAATTTGAGATAAGAAGAATCTAAACATCTCATCCATAGAAATAAACATAACTTACACATGGCCAAAAGAAAAAAGTCAATATCTTTTCAATGTCTAACCTGATGAGATATTATATTTAACACATTCTATTCCTCATCTAACCTGATGAGATATTAGATTTAACACAGTCTATTCCCTATCTAACCTGATGAGATGAGAATGAAGGATAGAGGAATTAAACACACTATATTCAATAAAATATAATTTTGATGTATACCTTAGCTTCTCCACTGTCTTCAAACATCTGACGGATGAAGCTATCAAAGGCATCCCAGTTTGTGTCTCTAATGTTACCACCAATTGCCCACAAGTAACAGAATACAAAAGTGGCACAGATGAGGGGGTGAAGTTTCTGAGCATCTTGTTGCAAATTTGGTCCTCCTCGACTGAAGAGAAGGGACTCCATTAATTTGCAAAGGGTCACCACTTTTGAGATGTCAGGCTGTAAATTATTCAAACAATAAAAGTTAATTACTGTATTTAATACAGTGGAAAAAAATCTGCTACAATTCAATGTAGAGGCATAAGAACTTTAAGTTTCTAAATTGCCACTGCATAAATATAGGTAATATTTTTCTGGTGGACTTTAATTTTGACAAATTGTTTTTCAACAATATAGCAAATATGAAACCACTGCTAAATTATTTATTGGGAATCAAATTTTGTTGCTATTTGAAAAATTACATTTCATCAATACAGTATATATTTCAATTTAAGACTGGTTCAACGTGAACTACACATAATGTGCAGGCAGATATGGGTTTATGCAATTTATTATAAATAATCAGCAGAAGAAACAACACAGACCCTGATCTGCCAGCCCATTATGCAATGGCAGATCATGTTCTCTGTTGTTCACAGTTGGACCCAACTCAAAAGCAAATACATATGTTAATTGTTTTTTTTAATGGGTTCAGAAAGGTGTCCTATTGTTTCCTTAAAAGGTACACAATTTGTTGGCTCCTTTTGTTTGTGGTTTGCATCAACCACAAAACCAAACAAAATTTATACCTAGTGAAAAAATAAACTAATTCACCATATACAGACTACACAGAACACTGCCTTTACCACAATGATTGATCCAATTGTTATGTAATTTTGTCAGATAATGTGATAATAGGTTCCAATGTATGATAATCATAACATGACATTATGACAAAGCTGAATAGGAGTATTGTAAAAGACAAATAATACAGTGATTTGAGTAGCAAACATACCTGGGGTACCATCTGAGTGCATTTCCTGGTAGCAAATCGAAGACCTTCATCCACATACTTTTTGTACAGTTCAAGAATGTATTCGTATGTTTCTCCCTTCATCTTGTCTTTGAACTGGGTCATCCAGGTTTGCACATAAGGCATCCATCTTAGCTCCTCCGAGTCCACAAACACCATACCACACCTTAAAATATGTTATTAACATATGCTAATTATGAGTTTAAAAAAAGTTTCTACAAGTGTCAACAATTCAATAACTCTAATAAAACAACAGGACCAACATTTTACATTTTAAATTTTTTCCCAATTATATTTATAATAGCAAAATTTAATTTTATAGAAATATCTACTATTACATTCTTTTTTAAATATAAGAAAACCTACTTTACTGCTTGAGGCCTAATTGATGACTCTGTAACTTCAGAATTTTAAAATTTGTGTCACCATTGATGGTAATTTTCAAAAATTATTTTTGAATTTGCATATGTCCACCAGGTGAGCAAATAACCTCTGTGACAGAAGAGCTACTGCCCTGGCCTTAATGCTCATTTTAAACTGTTTCATAAATTTCTCTACAGAATGAGCACTCAAACAATTTCATTATAAAATGAGCACTGAAACTATTTCATCTATTTCATTATAAACTGAACACTCAAACTGTTTCATAAATTTCATTATAAAATGAGTATTCAAACCATTTCATAAATTTCATTATTAAATGAGCATTCAAACTATTTCATATATTTCATTATAAAATGAGCACTAATGTAAGATCTTAAATATGTCACACATTTAATTTGCTTTTGAAACCAAAAATAACCTCAAACTTAAAGTGTGATTAGCTACTGTAAGAATGAATATTCATATTTTTATTTTCTTACCTGCTGACAGTAGCAGGTGAAGCCACTGCCAGATCCTGTACCTCAAACAGCATGTGAATGTAAGGCGTAAATTTAATTCGCTCGCTGTTCGCCAGACATAACATTTTGTTGTCATCCAGAACTGTGTTCATGTTCTCAATCCATAATGCATCAACTGGTCCATCACAAATCACCCACTGGTGGTCCTCTGTTGTATCCTGTAGACCAGAAATTAATTTGATTTACCTCCAGAGAAAGGTGTCCACACCTTGTGAGTCAACCTTCTATATAATTATACTCAGGGATACATCAATTTATTCAGCAATGTAAGACAGATAGATAGATAGGTAGATAGATAGATAGATAGATAGATAGATAGACTGGAAAAATAAAAATATAACCGGTGTCACAATTATACTGAGTAGAAGAGGTCACAACTAAACTGACAACTAGTGGCCTAGTGGTCAGAGCATCCACCTCTGATGTGGGAGGTCGCAGGTTCGAATCCCAGCTGAGTGATACCAAAGACTTTAAAAATTGGTACCAACAGCTGCCTCGCTTGGCACTCAGCATTAAGAGGTTAGCATTAGGGCTGGTCAGCCTGGTGTCGGGATAATGTGACTGGGTGGGACATCATGTCACATGCCTGTGCCATGATGCCCCAGTGCTAGACATCACTATAAATTGTCACACTGCAGACATCATAGCAAAATGACTGAAAAATTGTAAGAAGTTATGTTAAAAATCTAAATCACACTCACACACAATTTGTCTCAAATGAATCCATCAAAATCCATAATGCTTGACATTTTAAATCCGTTTATATAAAATAATCTATAAATTCAATTATAGGTCACACACCAGTATATAAATAGTCATTCAGAATGACCTGATTCACAATATCCTGTAATATGTTAATTCCACACATCTTACAAATAAACAAAAAAAGTTAAGTCTATATTTCTGTGATTAGCAGTATTCTGTAAATGTCTCTATGTAATGTCATCTGGTTCAATGTCCAAGAATTCATCCTCCTTGCCTGATAAAGTTCTGAAGGCCTCCATCATCATCTAGTAAGTTTAAATCATCACCTAGTCAAAATAAATATTGCCCAGCTCCATTTCTTCTGCTTCACAGACATATGTGGGTGCTTATGTAGAGACTGAGACTGGACTGTGCGAGTAGCACTTTGATCATATAGTATGTGAAATCTATTAAGGTATGCAAATAAACATGTGTCTATTGTATGGAAAGATCACAGGGAGCTCAAATTACTTTCCTCTGTTACATGGCAATTAGTAAGCATCAAATGTGTGGCTCAATCAAAGGGTGCTCACATGGGAAAATGAAGAGAATGCTGCCTCTACAAGCTAAGGAATTAAGTTCAAACAAAAAGTTGTATAGTTCCACTTGGCAATGAAGAAGTGGATGTATTACATTTGAGGCTTGATCAAAAGGATTGTCAACCTTAAAACAAGTGAGTACTACCTGTACATGCCATGGACTTATTGGACCATGCGCATTGGAAACAAAATTGAGAAATATCACTTGGGAATTAAATCTAACTTATGAAAGAGGAAAATACAAATTAAATCAAAACTTCTATTGCATACAACACAGTGTTTATACAGCAAAACACAAATATTAATACAAATACAGGCTGTTAGGACTTGCACCTAAATGGAAGCAACATACTAACTATTAAACACTCATGGTAACAACACTGATTGACTCATCACTTATACCTGCATTAACATGCCAAATCACATGAAAAACATGTCTTTGGACTCCCAAACCCTCTGACATGGTTGTGTTTAGAAACATATGATTTTCAGGAGTATTAGCCACAAAGTGTTTCAACAACAACAAACAAGAAGAAAACATTTCTCAGCCACCTTGATATAATTATGCCTGTAATCAGTATGTATGAACAGTAAACAGTCCTGCTCAAAGCTATCCTTGGGGCATACAGTTGAAATAAAGGCAATTTAATAAGTAAGGTGGTCTGAGATAAACAACCACCTTTAAGATATTAATTAATTGGATTACAATAGCTAAGCCTACTATGGTGATGTGTCAAGTCAAATTCTGCTGTGGGAGAGTTCATTGCACTAATGTACACAGGTAATGTACATGAAGTAGAACAACCCAATTTGTCTAGTTATTAGTACATCAAAGAAACAGAAATAGCTGATGCTATTACATATCACTGCACTGAATGAGAAAGTTGAAGCTAACTTTAATAAAGTTTGTGATCAGCGGCATTTTTTAAAGTCGGATGTTAACTTCATATAAAAAATGCAAAACATGATTATTTCAGTTGTCTGAATATTGTTCGAGTGTGATTCATTTTTGAAGGTGATTCAGGAAGCAATATGCTATCAGTAAAGGAAGCAAAGCCCAGCAAAAATAAATTTCAAAACTCCAGGTTGACAGAATTTTACTTTGTTAAGCACAGCAGTAAGGGGGGAGGAGCATTTAATTCATTGCATATACTACATTAGTCATTTTGAAGTATGTGACATCCGTCAAAATAGGAGCACCACCTGTATAAAACATTGAACATTCAGAGTAGTTCTCTTTATTCTCAATTTGTTACCTTAACCTTGTTAAAATACTAACTAATAATTGACCCATGCATTTCAGGATGATTTTAGCCATGAAATAGATTGATTGAAATACAAATAATAAGCACACACTCATGTTTGCACAGTTGATTGGTAAAGTGTTAACACCTGAACTGGGTAGAGGCATTTATTACTCTTGTTTTACCTGTAAAGATTCCATTAAACTTAAAATATTATGTTCTCCCCTTTCCCCCAATGAAATGGTCAGTCACTAACGCGATATATATTCATGTCTCTACAGAGACAAGCCTATCTCATGGTCAAACTAGATGAGATACAGCTCTAACAATGCTAACGATATGGTCATCATGAACAACTCAGTTCTAACAAGGACAGACTATGACAGGGAAGTCTGAACAACAGTACCATCTAGTCTCTAGTGAGTGCAAAGACAAATATTAATGACACTTGCATTACACTCAAACCCCTTACTGAATTATTGAAAGCAACAAAGACTGCATCAAATTAAGCATATATTCTGCCATCCAATGGAATTTAAAGACAGAAATGTGATGCATGTTTTTGTGTATTCTCAGTGTGGTTGTGATTATGTGAGCACATGTGTGTCTGTATGGTGTTGACATTTGACAATGCAAAATTTACCAAATATTTCTTTGAAAGTGTATTAAATGCTTTGAAAAAAACAAACAAGTTTATTTTTTTATTCAGATTTGAATTTCCGATCATTTTCTATAGGCTCATATGAAAATATAGTTTACTGTATCGACGACATCACATTTTTTGGTTAAGTACACTGACCCCTTTGGGACCTCAAAACACACTTTCTGAGTCTCACCCCCCCCCCGCCAACACTGTCTGGGAATATAACAGGTATGATCCCTTTGCAAGTGGGTAGTATTTAATTTATCTATAATATTTTCAAATTATTAAAATCTAACTAAATATAGATACAAGTACTATGTAATGAATATCCTCATGAAATGGATAAACACAGTGTATGTTGTATACACATTTCTGACTGGAAATAGTGGCATAAAAATATAAACATATTTGAATTGACATTCGTTTTGTGTACTGCAAACATCATGAGTTTCCAACATTACCTCAAGACTTATCAAATATTTTTTGTATTTCGCACTAATGAGACTGCTCTGCATGAATCAGATTTTCAGTATCAAATGTTGGATTATAAGTGAGTATATATGATAGTCAAAATTGTTCTTATTTGTCTCAAAGTCTTGGGTCAATTAATTAAAAAAAGCATTTAATTTTTTATGGCTATATAGGGAGCAGAACATATAATCAGACCAAGGCTGATGTGGAAAACCAAATGCTCTATTGCTCTAGGCATTATTGTTTTCATTCTAGAAGAAATGGAAGTAAATCTTACCTGGACACAGTGTCTAACAGTAATCCCCATTAGGCCATCATGCCATTCTAAGGTCAGTTTATTGACCCCTCCATACAGCTCTTCCATTGTGATGGACTTTGGGTTCAGAGTGTATGTGTGGACCGGTTGATAGAAATAATTATCAACTCCTTTAGCATGGAGATTAGCAAGTGTGTTAGCCAGGATCTGGAGAAAAAAGATATATATATATATATATATATATATATATATATATATATATATATATATATATATATATATATATATATATATATATATATATATATACACGGAGTGACAGGTCTAGGTACAGTACATGTAGTTTGCAAACAAGATTAAATGCACTCTGGCTAAAGGTAGCAAGATAAACTGTACACCATCTAAAGACAAGATGTACTCCCAACATAGAACAACATAAAGCAGAAAAAATCAGGTGAATAGAACTGTCGCTCACTCATAATGCAAAGTAAAAAGGGCTCCCATCATCCAGATGATCTGAGGCAGTTAACACACAAAACCAGCTGCCATATGATGCATACATATTCGTCACACTGCTTCTTTTCCATGCCTGATGAGAGAAGAATTCCTGATATACCGGTGTTCATTTTTCTCTGCTGTCATCAAAAGTACTACTTAGAACAGAGAATAAATACACATCAAGCAGCAACTGGCTCAGTTTGGTGACTGATGCAGACCCTCTACAGTCATAAAACACGTAAAACTAAAATTTGTTATCAAGATAAATTTCTTTTCCATGTATAGCATTCACCTAACTTAACCAAGACAGTATTTACCCTTGTATAGCATATGCCTAACTTAACCAAGATAGTATTTACCCTTGTATGGCATACACCTAACTTAGCCAAGACAGTTTTTACCCTTGTATAGCATACACCTAACTTAACCAAGACAGTTTTTACCCTTGTATAGCATACACCTAACTTAACCAAGATAGTATTTACCCTTGTATAGCATACACCTAACTTAACCAAGATAGTATTCACCCTTGTATGGCATACACCTAACTTAGCCAAGACAGTTTTTACCCTTGTATAGCATACACCTAACTTAACCAAGACAGTTTTTACCCTTGTATAGCATACACCTAACTTAACCAAGATAGTATTTACCCTTGTATAGCATACACGTAACTTAACCAAGATAGTATTCACCCTTGTATGGCATACACCTAACTTAGCCAAGACAGTTTTTACCCTTGTATAGCATACACCTAACTTAACCAAGATAGTATTCACCCTTGTATGGCATACACCTAACTTAGCCAAGACAGTCTTTACCCTTGTATAGCATACACCTAACTTAACCAAGATAGTATTCACCCTTGTATGGCATACACCTAACTTAGCCAAGACAGTTTTTACCCTTATATAGCATACACCTAACTTAGCCAAGATAGTATTTACCCTTGTATAGCATACACCTAACTTAGCCAAGATAGTATTCACCCTTGTATGGCATACACCTAATTACAAAACAATGCAAACTCAGATCTACAGCTGCATAATGTGCTGGCATATCAAAGTCTACACTTTTTATTCATACAGTGTCTTCAATGTGTTGACATATTAAAGTCTACACTTTTTATTTGTACAGTGACTTCAGTGTGTTGACATATTAAAGTCTACACTGTTTATTCGTACAGTGTCTTCAATGTGTTGACATATTAAAGTCTACACTTTTTATTTGTACAGTGACTTCAATGTGTTGACATATTAAAGTCTACACCTTTTATTCATACAGTGACTTCAATGTGTTGACATATTAATGTCTACACTGTTTATTTGTACAGTGACTTCAATGTGTTCACATATTAAAGTCTACACTTTTTATTCATACAGTGACTTCAATCTGTTGACATATTAAAGTCTACACTGTTTATTTGTACAGTGACTTCAATGTGTTGACATATTAAAGTCTACACTGTTTATTCACACAGTGACTTCAATGTATTGACATATTAAAGTCTACACTTTTTATTTGTACAGTGACTTCAATGTGTTGACATATTAAAGTCTACACTGTTTATTTGTACAGTGACTTCAGTGTGTTGACATATTAAAGTCTACACTTTTTATTCATACAGTGACTTCAGTGTATTGACATATTAAAGTTTACACTGTTTATTCATACAGTGACTTCAATGTGTAGACATATTAAAGTCTACCCTTTTAATTGTACAGTGACTTCAATGTGTTGACATATTAAAGTCTACACTGTTTATTTGTACAGTGACTTCAATGTGTAGACATATTAAAGTCTACATTGTTTATTCGTACAGTGACTTCAATGTGTTGATATAGTAATACTATTTATTCATGCAGTGACTTCAGTTTAACAATTCCTGAATACAAGAGTACCATTTTTCTATGGTTCTAAACTTTACCCCAAAGCTGACACTTAATGGATAATATAAGGACCACTGAGAATTATATTGTGAGACAATTTTAATAAGTCCAAGAGACAGAGAAAAGAAAGATTGTGTGAGGATGTACCCTGAGGATGGTCGTTTTTCCTCCACCTGTTGGACCCACCAGCATGACACCATGTCGTACCAGCATGGTTTCATAAAGCTGTATGACCTTTTTCATCTGCGTTGTGACAGACTGAAGTCCCCGATTTATCTGCACAGCCTCTATTTCTTCTTGTAGGATACCATAATCATGTTCAGGAATCATAACTCCTGGGAACAAATCCTGCAGAATGGCCTATTGACAGAGGAAAAAAACCAACAAAAACAATGTAATTAAATGCGTGATTTTAGTTTTGTTAACACCATAATATTGTATGTAGGCATGGATCCCAGAACAGTAACACCTCGGCATGGGTCCTTACAGTATTATCCTTTTATGATGATTCACAGTTGTATATTTCTTAATCTGGCAAAATTCATGTTTCATATTCCTAATTGCTTATATTGTTTGTTATTTTCATGCTATTTTAACAGAAATGCAGGTACTACTAGTCCATACATATCCATTCCTTGGGGCTCTCCAATGCATACTACTGCATACTACTGCAGTTCCATTCTCAGCATGCAGCATCATTTGGACATTCTGTCACCAATCCACTCAACTTACAGACATAACAAGTTATGGTGACTCTGCCTCAATACAGCGGCAATTCTGCCTTGACAGTTATGTCAGTCAGTCATACTGGCGAGTCCGCCTCAAACATCAGCAATTCTGCCTTGACATCAGTCATACTGGCGATTCTGCCTCATAGATAGTGCATGTCGGCTATTCGGTCCTGACATCAGTCATACTGGTGATTCCACCTCATAGATACTGCATGCTTCTCTACCATCTTACCACAACTAACTTCATGCAGCGGAGGGTGAGACCCAAGGAATGTCAAAGATATATTCTTATGTACTGTTTTATAATGCTAAATATAGTTCTTCTTATGCTATAATGTATCATATACGCAGTTCACCTGTCAGTCAGTCCAGCTAGCAGTACATGAGCGTTGGGTGAATTAGCGATTCCAGTTATGGTCCACCTGTCCATCATTCCATCTATTTCATATTGTGTAAATACAGTTCTCTACTGGGATTTTGTTATGTATCGGTGTTCTTCTAATCATTTCTGCAAGAGCTTGGTGGTTTTGTCATGAATAAGCATTCTTCTAGTCATTTTGGCAACAGCTTGGTGGATTTTCATCTACCAGTGTTCTTCTGGTGTTATATATATTTAATTTATATTGTGTAATAGCTAGTTTTTTTTAGTTTTTTTTATTATCTGTTGTGGGTTATGTAAAATTGTATCTTGTAGCTGACCTTGTCCAAAATCAAGTTCTTTGTGTACCTGACCAAAATCATTGATTTTCTTTCTATAAGCAATTAATATGTAGGTAATATTTTCTCTGTGAATGTGGGTTTAATATTAGGGTCATTATCAACAGAAGTAAACATATTTATCTTGGTCTTTGTCAAGGACATTGTGTTTACCACATTCTATATTACAATTTTTTTAACAGATTTTAAACATCTGGAATACTCTAGAATGAAATTTTCCATCAGGTAATAGTTTTTTTAGAAAATGCTAACTGTGACCTAGTTCAGGTAGAGGAGTATAAAATCTTGTTTACTGGAAAAATTATTTATTTATGCTGTAAGATCTTGAACCAAAATCATTTGTTGTATTCAGAGTTTGATTTGGGCTGAAATTATTTAACTGAAATTATTCTTCTCTGGAAATACAAAGTGTTTTATATAATATTCTTGGAAAGAGACATTAACTGGGAATTATATTGAATTCAAACAAGGAAACCTTGAATTATCTTGCTGTGATTCAATAAAAGACTGTTGGTACATCACCACTTTACAGGTCAAAACAGGCACATCAACACCTTCAGCATTGGAAATTATTTGGAATGCCACTAAAGTTTTTTCAGAACTTTATTCATTAGGACTTATGTCAGTAATTCTAAGATTATTTGGGAGTACATTCACAATACCGTGCTAAGTTCTTTTACCTTTTCACTTTGTATTCATAGGAAATAAATTATCTGTTGAATTTTACATAACTTGCTGGTTTTCACTCTTTCCTGTTACTTTAAGACCATAGAGTTGTAACACTTTCTGTAATAGTAAGGTGTCATTAGCATCATTATACATACACACTATATCACAAACTATAAACTGATGATATAATGTTATGACTCATGCAAGAACCAAGTGAAATCCTGTTGTATGAAATCCTATATCATTATTTTCTCACACAAACTGACATAATGGATTAAAACTTGAATTAATGTCACTCACAAACACTGTAAAACACAGATTTAGGTCATTTTATTAGCATGGTTCAGTCAAGGCAACTAAATTTGCAAAATATCATTTGCATAAATAGCAACATAACAGCTCATAGGAAATAAATCTGCATTTACAACAAGCTCAATCAGCAGTGACCATCTGAATGTAAAGAAGGAACATGTTGAGATTAGAAACAAATAAACAGAATGAATTTTAAATAACAACTGAGAACCTTTCTGTGCTGTAGTAGAAAACAAAAATAGTTGAGGGGCTTCAACTTTTACATCTAACATGAATGACAACTTATATGCCCACTCCATGCTTAATGGGCAATACATAGACAACAACTTTTACATCTAACATGAATGACAAATTATATGCCCACTCCATGCTTAATGGGCAATACATAGACAGCAGAAGGACACAGCTGACTCTGGAGATTATTGACCAATTAGTCAAAAAGGACATGAGTGTGTGGACATGGTATGCAGTGTGATATAGGTGTAGACAAGGTATGCAGTGTGACATGGGTGTGTGGACAAGATATGCAATGTGACATGTTTGTGGACAATGTATGCAGTGTGACATGGATGTGTGGACAAGGTGTGCAGTGTGACCTGGGTGTTGTAGACAAGGTAAGCAGTGTGACATGAGTGTGTGGACAAGGTATGCAATCTTGAACTAACTTTACCATGCAGACTATTGTTTTCTTATTATATTTACAATGACAATGTTTGATCAAGGAACTTGTTATAGAAAAGAAGTTATTCTGCAGAGACTATAATTCCTGGAGCCTTGGTGACCATGACCTTGAAATATTTTACTGCAAAATCACAAGACCTCTTTCACAACTTAAACACAAGACATTTGCATATTCTCATAAAGGTACATAGTCTATAACTAAAATTTTTATGCAAAACCATTTTCCTTTTCTTCAGTCGAAGTGACCTTGCACTCTTAACCTATAAATCAATATCCTTTTCTTACCCAATGTGTAAGTCATCCACAAATATTGGTTAAGGTACAGGGTCAATAACTGAACTTTTTGGTGCAAAATAAGTTATTTTCTATTAGTCACAGTAACCTTTACCTCAGGCTTTTTGACCCTGTAATCAATACACTTCTTTCCTACCCCAAGTGCAAGCTGTCCACAAAGTTTGGTGCATGTCTGTGATGTGAAAATAATGTTATTGTGGAAAATACATTTTTCTTTGTTTAATTGCAGTGACCTTCACTTCTGGACTAAAAAAACAATAGGCTTCCTTTTTACCTCATGTGCAAGCCAGTCACAAACTTTAGTCTAGTTCTGTGATATAGAACTGGTGCCATTCTGTGGAAACCCTTTCCGTTTTTCTTTTTTACCACAAAATGAAGGTTATGGTGTAGAACTAATTCTGTATTTTTCTTCTTCAGTCAGTTACTTTGACCTTTGACCTGTTGACCCTGAATCTAGTACAGTTCTTCTCTACCCCAACTGCAACCATCCAGAATGTTTGGTCATGGTAGTTGGTGCAAAACTCAAGTTACTGTGTAGAAACAAAGACTGGTAACAGTGAGATGGATGGGTAGATAACATAACATATTCTGCCTTGTGGCAAGTGTAACTGTTCATGTTACTGAATTTGCTGAAATCAGAAACAATTTGACAACATGGATTATAATGATTAAGTGCAGTGTGTGAGCAGGAAATATTTGTAAATTTTTAAAAATGAAAGATTCATGACATCAAATGTTGATAACTATATTGCATCACAGTTTATTTTTTAAATTCGAAATGTGCTTAACACAAATGAACCATTAAAGTGCCTGAAAATGGACCTAAATAAAAACCTTAACAGGACAAATTTGGACAGACAGATAAATGAAAGTGAGATGCCAATATACAGCTATGTCATGCTGCATACAAATATTGCCTTGATTTCAGTTTTTCATTAAATCTGGTAAATTTTCATTCTCACAATAATTTTTCAATTTAGAGTACCAGCTATGAAATGCTTCATTTCTTACCTGGAAAAGAACGGCATCTTGCTTCAAGAATTTTGGCAGGTTGCTGTCTCTGAGAGCTCTGATCAGCACTACATCTTCATTCTTATCTGGGTTTTGTCTTTTGAGTTGTCCAGCCATGACGAGCACCGATTTGACAGCTCTCATGCCAAAGTCATAGTGATCCTGTTGAGAGAGCTGCTCACTACACAACTTGTACATCTGAGTCATCTTCTGGGCCAGATTCTTTGAGGACTCAAATCCCTCAGAATACAGGATCACCTCAGCAATCAGAGCTAGAGTTGTGAAAGAGAATGAATTTGAGACACCCTGGAAATTCCTGGTTAATAGTGAAATGAACTAAGTGATGTCTTCCCCAAACTTTGTGAAGGCAACATAGTTGTTATCTAAGATTTCTCAGCAACAAAAACACTAAAAAGTTATCTGCATTTTGAGATAGAAATCAGAAGAAAGTACTGACTCCTTGGAGACAGGCACTGGTGTCATCCCATCAATCATCAGGTACTACTGGACTTTGTAGAGTGTTTAGATGAATGTACCTATATAGGACTGAATAAGCATTTTCAAGAAACATATTTTACTCAAAAAGTGTGGGGTTTTTTCCAATATTTAGTCAATTATAATTTCCCAGAAGAATAGCTAAGAGAAGAGAGTTACATCCCTTTATCATGTAGTTGGCCCTGTCTCTGTTCTCTTAACATACATGTGAGATATGGGCTACAGTTTAATACACATGGTCAGTTTGTGGTTGCAATTTAGATCAATACATTGTTCCCATAAATTCATTGGAACAAGAATCCATATCATTTTGAAATGAATGAGTGTCCTGTTCCACTGCTGATATTGATCCTATAATCGGGTACCATCATTGCAAAGGGTCTGAAAGTAGCCAGTGAAATACTAACCAAAGTCAGGTACCATCATTGCAATGGGTCTGAAAGTAGCCAGTGAAATACTAACCATAGTCAGGTACCATCATTGCAAAGGGTCTGAAATTAGCCAGTGAAATACTAACCACATTCAGGTACCATAATTGCAAAGGGTCTGAAAGTAGCCAGTGAAAAACTAACCATAGTCAGGTACCATCACTGCAATGGGCCTCAAAAGTGCCATAAGAAATACTAACCATAGTCAGGTACCATCATTGCAAAGGACCTGAAAAGGGCCATAAGAAATACTAACCACAGTCCAGTACCATTATTGCAAAGGGCCTGAAAAGGGCTATAAGAAATACTAACCATACTCAGGTACCATCACTGCAAAGGTTTGTAAAGGGCCTTAAGGAAAACTAACCAGTCAGGTACCATCATTGTGAAGAGCTTGAAAAGGGCCTTAGGGATTACTAACCATAGTCCGGTACCATCATTGTGAAGAGCTTGAAAAGGGCCTTAGGGATTACTAACCATAGTCCGGTACCATCATTGTGAAGAGCTTGAAAAGGGCCTCAGGGATTACTAACCATAGTCCGGTACCATCATTGTGAAGAGCTTGAAAAGGGCCTTAGGGATTACTAACCATAGTCCGGTACCATCATTGTGAAGAGCTTGAAAAGGGCCTTAGGGATTACTAACCATAGTCCGGTACCATCATTGTGAAGAGCTTGAAAAGGGCCTTAGGGATTACTAACCATAGTCCGGTACCATCATTGTGAAGAGCTTAAAAAGGCCTTAGGGATTACTAACCATAGTCCGGTACCATCATTGCGAAGGGTCTGAAGAGGGCCTTAAGATTATCAGGGAGCTCTGTACGTCCTGCATAACCTGGGTTCATTGTTATGAAGGCAGCACAACTCTGCACGAGCTTGATCTCTCGACCCTCAAACATGAAACGCTGAACCTGAAATTGGATAATGGTACATTCTAGATTACTGCAATTAAACTGACTGGTTTTTAAAGTCAAGGTATAATCTTAACCTATGGAAAGATAAAAGACAACTGTCACTCATTGTTTTTAAATTTAGAAAGTGACTTCTTACCACACAAATGTAAAATTTGATTCTAATCATAAGCAGCTTTCTTGAATCCAATTCATATGGAATCTGCTTTGGGCTTCTTAATGCAGTGCTTGTGCAAGTCAGCTGAGATGCAGTGGACAATGTGTTGGTTTGGTTATTAGCTGAGATGCAGCGGAATAGTATTAACTTCATTATGCAGCACGCTAATGATGAAATAGTATTAACTTCACTATGTAGCATGCTAATGATGAAATAGTATTAACTTCACTATGTAGCACTTTTATGATAAAAGAGTATTCATTTCACTATCATGTAGCACTTTAGTGATGAAATAGTATCAACTTCACTATGTAGCACTCAAATGATAAAAGAGTATTAACTTCACTATGAAGCACTCTAATGATAAAAGAGTATTAACTTCACTATGAAGCACTCTAATGATAAAAGAGTATTCACTTCCCCATGTAGCACTCTAATGATAAAAGATTATCACTTCACTGTGTAGCACTCTAATGATGAAAGAGTATTCACTTCACTATGTAGCACTCTAGTGATGAAAAAGTATTCACTTCACTATGAAGCACTCTAGTGATGAAAGAGTATTCACTTCACTGTAGCACTCTAGTGATGAGAGTATTCACTTCACTATGTAGCATTCTAATGATCAAAGAGATTACTAGTCATGAGGGAATGATACTCATGAAGAAAATCATTGCCCTGCCCACTGACAGAAGTGAATGATTGATACCTTATGTAAGTGTTTAAAGGTGAGATCTAACTCTAACTACATAGAACAGATATGCCATTGCCTAATGTGTCTGCAAATCTGGGTCTATGCAGTTTGCTAGGATTAATCTGTAGAACAAACAATACAGACCCTGATATGTTGTACTTCTACTATGAAGTACTTCTGTAAAAGTAGGTATTGTATTGGCATCTGTTGTATGTATTTGAAATGCATTCATGCCAGGACTCCACCAATTAAATTAGATCTGATGTGGTCAGGCAGTTTTGGCCACAATGTTATTCTATGATGATAACTTTATATTTTAGTACTGGTTGCCATATTTGAAGGGTGATTAGCATCATATGCAGATTTTCTACCTAGTTACAATGGAAGCCACATTACTGCCAGCAAATTCATTCTTAAGAAAATTTTGGCAGAGCATATCCTAAGGAACATTCCTGTTATGTTTAATCAAACCAAAGGCAGATATGCAAAAGATGACAAAAAAAGGTTTCTACCTGGTTGCTATAGATGTCATGCCTTTGCTAGGTGTTTCTCCCATGAAAAGCTCTTGTAGATATTGTCATAGGAGTTGTTCCTAGCAATTTTAATCAAAATTGGTTAAGCCATTATGGAGAAGAATAAAAATTAGTTTTTTAAATTGTTGCTAGAAAGCTATCCTGAAAACAAATCTGGTAGCTTAAGTCATATCAGCTGTTTGTAACAAGTTTAATCAAAACTGGCTCAGCAGTTCTAAAGAAGTTGTAAACAGGCATTACCACACCACTGCCATGTCAGCTACACTTGATTATAATCTGAAATCATAACCAAAGAAACACTTCTACCAAATAATTAATTCTGATCAAATTTCAAATTTGTCTCTGCCATCTAGGATAAGTTAAGAATGGGTTTTCCATATGAAGGATTTATTTTTCCTTGATTTTACAGAAAAAGATATTTTCATCAGTATTTAAATTTGCAGACAGAGATTGAGGTAGTAGGCAGACTTATTGATATGCCAATGATGTAGCAGGATATACCACTAAGGTAGTAGGCAGACATATTGATATGACACTGAGGTAGCAGGAGGACATATTGACATTCCATTAAGGTAGCAGGTGGACATAATGATATACTACTGAGGTAGCAGGAGGACATAATGATATGCCACTGAGGTAGCAGGAGGACATATTGATATTCCATTAAGGTAGCAGGTGGACATAATGATATACTACTGAGGTAGCAGGAAGACATATTGATTTGCAACTGAGGTAGCAGAAGGCCATACTGCCACTAAGGAAGTAAGCATTCCTATTTGTCCTCATATGTCTTGTCCTTTCTTCACTGTCTCTTTAAATTTGTTGTTTGCAGCAACCATAAAATCAGGGAAATTTTGTACTACACAACAAAAGTGAATATGTGGTAAATAATGACAAGGTGAATTAAACCTACGAGCCGCAGAGTGTGTCATCTAGCATTATTATGTTTATTTTCACACATTACCTTGGATGCCTATTATTATGTCTATTTTTACACATTACCATGGCTGTCTATTATTATGTCTATTTTGACATATTACCATGGCTGTCTGTTATTATGTCTATTTTGACATATTACCATGGCTGTCTGTTATTATGTCTATTTTGACATATTACCATGGCTGTCTGTTATTATGTCTATTTTGACACAATACCTTGGCTGTCTGTTATTATGTTTATTTTGACACATTACCTTGGCTGTCAATTATTATGTCTATTTTGACACATTACCTTGGCTGTCTATTATTATGTATATTTTGACATATTACCTTGGCTGTCTATTATTATGTCTATTTTGACACATTACCTTGGCTGTCAATTATTATGTCTATTTTGACACATTACCTTGGCTGTCTATTATTATGTATATTTTGACACATTACCATGGCTGCCTGTTATTATGTCTCTTTTGACACAATACCTTGGCTGTCTATTATTATGTCTATTTTGACACAATACCTTGGCTGTCTATTTTGACACATTACCTTGGCTGTCAATTATTATGTATATTTTGACATGTTACCTTGGCTGTCTATTATTATGTCTATTTTGACACATTACCTTGGCTGTCAATTATTATGTATATTTTGACATGTTACCTTGGCTGTCTATTATTACGTCTATTTTGACACATTACCATGGCTGCCTGTTATTATGTCTATTTTGACACAATACTTTGGCTGTCTATTATTATGTCTATTTTGACACAATACCTTGGCAGTCATTATTACATCTATTTTGACACAATACCTTGGCTGTCTATTATTATGTCTATTTTGACACAATACCTTGGCTGTCTATTTTGACACATTACCTTGGCTTTCTATTATTATGTCTATTTTCACACATTACCTTGGCTGCCTTAGCATTCCTGATGGTAATAAGCTGCTGAGCAATGACAGACAGCACCTCAATATCTATTCTGTTGAACTCATCAAAACAGCACCATGCTCCTGACTGAGCCAGACCAGAGAAGAAACGACCCATCATCTGCATCACAAAGGTGATTGTTAAACATCTGCTGTAATAATTTTTTCTACAGTTGTAAAAGAAAGATTAATAACAACAATTTTAAAATTGACAGTTTGTAATCCTGAATTAGGGAAAAAAACTTCCTGATATGAAACAGTAAACATGTCCGTAGATTTAAATAGAATTTAAGAGTCAGTAATATTACAATTTGATTGATAAATAATTTCAATATATTATGACTTCATTTATTTTCATGGTAATGACTATTTCTGGCTTGCTAAAAGTAATATGTTGATTGATACCTGAACTTATGGATTGCATAATATGATACATTTGTCTTCATAAATGAAACTAGGCCCTATTGTCCTCATAGTTAAATACTGCCCTATTGTCTTCATAGTTAAACTTGGCCCTATTGTCTTCATAGTTAAATAGGGTCCTACTGTCTTCAAGGTTAAACAGGGTCCTATTGTCTTCATAGTTAAGCATGGTCGTATTATTTTCATAGTTAAATAGGGTCCTATTGCCTTCACAGTTAAACATGTCCCTATTGTCTTCATAGTTAAACATGGCCCTATTGTCTTTGTAGTTAAACATGGCCCTATTGTCTTCATAGTTAAACAGGGTCCTATTATCTTCATAGACAAATAAGGACCTACTGTCTTTGTTGATAAATAAGGTCCTATTATATTCATAGCTAAATCAAGGCCTATTGTCTTCACAGATAAATAGGGTTCTATTGTCTCCACACTAAACAGGGTTCTGATTCCTTCCAAACAATATAAATGTTTACTGGATCTTTAAATTCTAGGCTTTTGAAACAACAATGAAAACCATTACAAATAGTACACATCCCCAAATATTTGTACCCAATGAAAATAAGCAAATTGTTAGTAATTTCAGATGACTCTATTATGGTTTTTTACATACTAAAAAGAGTGAACAACAAACTATGTTTTGGTGACACTTGTGACCAGGACTTGACTTTAAGATTTATATGGTGACTGTACCTGTGAACATCACAATCATACAGGCCTACGCACCCCACCCACATCTAACTATGATGACAATGAACTGGAGAATCTTTTTAACCAACTGCAAGGTGTCATTGACAACTCACCCAAGAAGGACATTCTGTTTGTACAAGGAGACTGGAATGCAAAGGTGGGAGTTGATTCACAGACAAAATGGCAAAGCACCTGTGGACCCTTCTGCAATGCAGAAACAAATGAAAGAGGACTCAGGCTCTTGGAGTTTGCTGCCTACAACAATCTTGTGCTAGCCAACACATTCGGCCATCACAAAGCATCTAGAAGATGGACCTGGCACAGTCCAGATGGATAACATCACAACCAGACTGACTATATCTTGGTGAAAAAACGATTCGGCACAGGACTGAATATTGACAGAACTTGAAGTTTTCCAGGAGCAGATATTGGAAGTGACCATGATTTATTAATGACAACATTTCGCCTCCACCTGAAAATGATCAAAAAGCCTAACCAACCAAGAATCAGATTTGACCTTGAAAAATTGAAAGATCCAAAAGTCACAAAAGCCTTTCAAGCAATGATAGATGGTAAATTTGAACCTTTGATAATGCTGGATAGCCAAGACACCGACCTAGAGTCCTTAACAACCACATTCAACACAGCTGTGACTAGCACAGCTAGCAAGATCACTGGCAAATATCGTCAAACAAAGAAACATTGGATCACAACAGATGTCCTTGAACTATGAGACAAAAGAGGAGAACTGAAAAAGGGAAAAAGAGATCATGAAGGAGCTAGAAAGTACAGAGAGATAAACAACATAATCAGCAAAAGCATGAAAAAGGCAAAGGAATCCTGGATTGAAAGACAATGCTGCAAAATCAAAGACAGTCTAAGTAGAAATGACAGCAAAATGGCATATCAACTGGTGAAAGATTTCACAACCCATAAACAAGAGAAAACTACCACCATCCAAGACAAATCAGGAAAATGCCTCACAGAAGATCAAGAGATCCTCAAGCGATGGACAGAATACTGCTCAGAATTGTACAAGGAGATTCAGCAGTACTAAATTGCCCTCAGACAGAAGAAATTGATGACAACCCTATTCTTTGTGAAGAAGTAGATAATGCAGTTAGGTCACTAAAGAAAGGAAAGTCAGCTGGCATTGACAACATACCAGCAGAGCTCATTCAAGCAGAAGAGATAGTCACAGTCCTAACAACAATCTGCAACAAGATATGGCAGACAGGAGAATGGCCCACCACATGGACTCAATCCTTGGTCATCGTGCTCCCCAACAAAGGAAACCTACAGCTATGCCAAAACTAAAGAACCATCAGTTTGATCAGTCACCCAAGCTGAAGATAATTCTCAACAGACTAAAGCCTCAAGCAGAGACAATTATTGCTGAAGAGCAGGCTGGTTTCCGAGCAGGAAGGAGCACCACAGAACAAATCTTCAATCTCAGATGCCTTTGCGAGAAATACCTTCAGCATCAGCAGAATCTATACAATGTCTTTATAGATTTCAAAAAGGCCATTGATAGGGTATGGCATGCAGCCTTATGGGCAACTATGAGGAAGTACAACATCAGCTCATACCTGGTTCAGGTTGTTGAGCACCTCTATGACAATGCACCAGGGCTGTTCTCATTAATGGCAGCAGAGGAGGTTGGTTTCAAACAACAGTTGGAGTCAGACAGGGATGTATACTGTCACCTACACTCTTCAACATTTTCCTGGAAAGGATCATGAAGGATGCCTTGCATGACCACAACGGCACTGTCAGCATCGGAGGAAGAACAATCACTAACCTTCGCTTCGCAGATGATATTGATGGTTTAGCAGGAGATGAAAAAGAACTGGCTGACTTGGTTGAGCGCCTAGACACAACCTCCACAGCATACGGTATGGAGATTAGTGCCAAAAAACCAAACTGATGACAAACAACAACAATGGCATCAGTGCAGAGTCGCAAGTTTCAAGTACTTGGAATCAATTATCACAGATGAGGGCTCCAAACCAGAACTACTTTGCAGGATTACCCAGACAACAGCAGCAATAACAAGGTTGAGACCAATATGGAAAGATACCAACATTGCTTTTGGTTCCAAAATAAGGCTGATGCGCTCGATTGTCATATCCATCTTTCTGTATACTTGTGAAACATGGACACTCACATCAGATCTACAAAGAAGGATTCAAACCTTCGAAATGAGATGCTACCACAAGATCTTGGGTGTCTCATACATTGACCATGTAACCAATGAAGAAGTCCACAACAGGATCCAATGAGCCATCAGATCCTATGAAGACCTCTTGACCACTATAAAAAGCGCAAACTGAAGTGGTACAGCCATGTCTCAAGATCATCTGGACTGGCAAAAACAATCTTGCAAGGAACTGTGCAAGGGTGCAGAAGAAGAGGCAGACAAAAAAAGAGGTGGGAAGACAACATTAAGGAGTGGACAGGCATGGGATTTGGAGATTCCCAAAGGACAGTAGAGAACAGGGAAAGATGGAGAGAATTGGTTGTAAAGTCAACTGTGGTGCCCCAACAACCTCTTAGGTTAAGAGATTGATGATGATGGTGATGATGTACCTGTGAAAATGGTGGTAAATATCCTTGATTAAATTTGTAATTTAAAAGTGGAATTCACATTCTTGGAAAATGAGTTTTGTCACAGTCTGCTGGGCTCTCTTTTATGGTTCACTACTTACTACAATGAGAGCATAGTTACGAGGATACATCAATGTTGGATTTAATAATTTTTCATTTTAATATAAAAAAGTCATTTTTATTTTTATTTTTTTACCTTAAAGTCCAGACCATCAGAACAGTTGAAAACAACACACTGTTTTGCCAGAGACTTTGCTAAGTCTTTTGTTGTTTCTGTTTTTCCAGTCCCTGCAGGACCAGCTGGAGCACCACCCAAATCTAACTGAAGTGCACCCATTAAACAGAGGTAACAGCGATCCTGAAAACAAAAAAATATAGATCACGTTTGTTTGAAAAATAAATCAAACTCTGCAAATTACATATTTCCTGTGAACAGCAACATAATGAATTTCAAAACTTAGACATAAGATTTTAAGATTGTTGGTGAAAATTGTAACATCATTATTGACTCAGAAAAAGTGATACATGCAGCCAAGCCTGGCAAACAAAATAAACTGAAAATTGACAAATTTGGCTGACTAAGGCATAAAAACACCTGGATATTGCTGTAGTAAGTTAACTGTAGCATAACACAAACATCTGGATAAAGCAGTAGTTAGCTAACTGTGGCATAATAAAAACAATTTGATAATCACTATAATTTAGCAAGCAAACAAATCATTTTTTATAAAATGTCAATCATCTAAAATTCTGTGATGACAATACATGCAAGAAAGAAATGCTGGATGGACAATTATAAAAGATTGTAACTGGGGCTACATATTAGAAACCACCATTTATAAGCCCTATTTTACAGTAAGGGTGTAATACCATTTGTAAGTCCCATGTTATACTCAGGATGTAATACCATTTGTAATCCATATTACATTAAGGATGTAATACCATTTATAAGTCCCATGTTACATTAAGGACTTAATATTGTTTCATAAGCATCACATTACACTAAGTTATACCAAGGATGTAATATCATTTTTAAGTCCCACGCAACACTAAGGATGTAATACCATTTGTAAGCCCATGTTATATGAAGAATGTAATACCATTTGCAAGTCCCAGGCTACACTAAGAATGCAATAATCATTTGTAAATTCCATATGAAACTAAGGATGTAGTATCATTTGTAAGCATGTTATGTCATTTGTAAATCCATGTAATATCACTTTTGTAAATCCCATGTTAAGTAAGGGTGTAATATCATTTGTAAGTCCCATATTATGTAAGGATGCAATATCATTTGTAAGTCCTGTGTTACACTAAGGACATAACAGCAATGAGTGAACTTGTGGGTGTTACTTTAAACAAATACAAAAGAAATGTTTTATAATTTTTTGGAACATCCCTTATTATAGGCAGCCATTCTTATTACAATGCACAGTTTGATAATCACATGCTGGAATAGAGTTACGACATTTTATTTCATTTGTGTTTTACATAATGATGCTTACAAACACATGTTGTTATTTAGGTAACACACTTATACTGCTGTCCATCACTTAAATGTGCTAAAACTTTATATCGCCAATATCCTAAATTGAAAAATTAGATACCATTTCATGAATAATATCCTAAATTTAAAGATCATATAAAATTTTAAGATGAAAACATATTTTGATTAACTGTATTTAAGGCATTTTTTAGGTATGTCAATTATCAATAAATATATCAGCATCCAATAGTGTCCAATTTGGAAATATGCCATATATCAATAAATGTAACAGCATCCAGTGGTGTTTAATTCTGAGATATGTCATCAATCAATAAATGTATCAGCAACCAGTGGTGTCAAATTTTGAGATATGTCATATATCAACAAATGTATCAGTATTCAACAGTGTCCAATTTTGAGATATGTCATATATCAACAAATGTATCATCATCCAATAGTGTTCAATTTTGAGATATGTTATATATCAACAAATGTATCAGTATTCAACAGTGTCCAATTTTGAGATATGTATTATACAGAGGATCTCAAATGGGTAATGATTAAATACTAAATTATTGAAATGAGTTGAATTATGTCCAGCTTTTGCGGGCCTTGGCTAGCAAAAGCTGGACATTATTTAATGAGTTCCATAAATTTAATATTAAATCATACTTACTGTCAAAGGTGTGATGACAAGTCTGGGTGAGGCTCCAAGGTACTCATAACCATAAATGTACATAGAGTTGGACATTCGGACAACACAATTGTCCAGGTCCTGGTCCCAGTAGTATCGCAGCTGCTTCTGCCATTCAAAACTAGACACATTATCCACCTGGAATGGAAACAGTTTTAAAAATGACACACATACTAATTGTACTGATACATATTGATTTGCGATACAGAAGTTGCCAAAGATCATGTATGCCTGAAAAATGTGCTAAGATTATGTTATTTAAGAAATAATAGCTTGAAAAGAGGTATCTATTTCAACAAATATTAACCTGTTTTCAATATTGCAATTTTAAACAATCCCTGAGTATACCAGCATGAGGAGATTATTTATAACTTCATGTTATTATTTCAATTACAAATTTAAAACAAAATAAAATTCAGACCTTTTGCACTGATTGCACTCAGCTGACCTAGTACTAAAGCATACGCGCACCATTCAACCATTGGCTACTGTGATGGTGATGAAATGTCATACTGAGCATTACTGCTGGTGACACAAGCCTTGCCAAACAAGACATCTATTGCACAAGATAAAATATGTAGCCTCTTTTTTCTACTTACACTGTTAAAGGAGATGAAACAGTTTCATATTATGTGATTTTCACATTAAATCTTGGCATCGTTATTGAGGAGCACAGTGATGTCACTCTTGTACATGACCATTTCTCAAACTCTGCTAATGCAGGTAAAAATAACAGAATCAGTCAAGTACACAAATGTGGAATATTGAAATTTTCAAAGCCTCGATTAGTGCTGTCATTTTCCAGGCTTAATGCCCATGTGGAAATCCTTTTATCTCATTGCTATATATGTGAGACACAGTCTGCCCATACGTGAACTACTCTGCACTCAGTGACACTATTGATAAGATCATTATACTTATGACAAGATTTAAATTTGCACCAACTTTTTGGGTTATAAGGAAAATTGTTCATGTCATATCTGAGGATTTAAAACCTTTCAGAAAATAATTCATAATTCTATGTCTAGATCCACACTAATAATGCACCATCTGCCCTATATATGTCTGATACAGTCGGCCCAGAGGCATGTGGTATATATCTCACATGAGTATATGATACAGTCTGCCCAAAGGCATATGGTATATATCTATCTCACATGAGTATGTGATACAGTCTGCCCAAAGGCATCTGGTATATATCTATCTCACATCAGTATATGATACAGTCGGCCCAAAGGCATATGGTATATATCTATCTTACATGAGTATATGATACAGTCTGCCCAAAGGCATGTGGTATATATCTATCTCACATGAGTACATGATACAGTCTGCCCAAAGGCATATGGTATATATCTATCTCACATGAGTATATGATACAGTCTGTCCAAAGGCATGTTGTATATATCTATCTCACATGAGTATATGATACAGTCTGCCCAAAGGCATGTTGTATATATATATATATATATATATATATATATATATATATATATATATATATATATATCTTGCATGAGTATATGATACAGTCTGCCCAAAGACATGTGGTATATATCTATCTCACATGAGTATACACAGTGATGTGGTATAGGATGCCATTTTGCATTGTGAAGATCCACCATCTTTCTAATATCAGTTATGCAGTCTGCCTAGGCTTGTTTTGATGCCATTATATAGGCCATCATTACATACTTCTCATCATGTCACCTGCTATCTATGCCATCATTACATACATCTCATCATGTCACCTGCTATCTATGCCATCATTACATACATCTCATCATGTCACCTGCTATCTATGCCATCATTACATACATCTCATCATGTCACCTGCTATCTATGCCATCATTACATACATCTCATCACATCATCTGATATCTGTGCCATCATTACATACATCTCATCATGTCATCTGATATCTTTGCCATCATTACATACATCTCATCATGTCATCTGATATCTGTGCCATCAGTACAATCTCATGATGTCATCTGCCATTTAGGCCATCACTGCTTGCATCTCATCACATTATCTGCTATTTCAGGCCATCATTACAAACATCTGGTGACAACTGCTTTCTATGCCATCATTAAATACATCTCACCATGTCATCTCCTATATTAGGCCAATATTACATACATCTCACCATGTCATCTTCTATATTAGGCCATTATTACATACATCTCACCATGTCATCTCCTATATTAGGCCATTATTACATACATCTCACCATGTCATCTCCTATATTAGGCCAACATTACATACATCTCACCATGTCATCTCCTATATTAGGCCAACATTACATACATCTCACCATGTCATCTCCTATACTAGGCCATTATTACAGACATCTCACCATATCATCTCCTATATTAGGCCATTATTATATACATCTCATCACATCTGATATTTTTCTAATGGCTTAATTTCGGAACTAAAGTAACCTATCTTTATTTTAACAATATTTACACCCATGTATATGCTCTTTTCTGAAGATAAAATAACTTTCAATGGACACTTTGTCATAATAATGCTTTAACAGTATATTCAATGGATACCATGTACTTTAATTGCCTTAAAAGTATACCCAATGTATACCCTGTAGCTTTAACCACATACTCAATGGATACCATACCTTTTAAATGCTTCAACATATACTCAATGGATACCATACCCTTTAAATGCTTCAACATATACTCAATGGATACCATACCCTTTAAATGCTTTAACATATACTCAATGGATACCTTGTCCTTTAATTGCTTTAACAGTATACTCAATGTATATCATGTCATTTAATGGCTTGAACAGTATACTCAATAGATACCATGTCCTTTAATTGCATTAACAGTACACTCAATGGATACCTTGTTCTTTTAATGTTTTAACCATATAGTGCCATTTTGCTTGAAAGCCACATTTCTTTTAATCAGGAGTGTGAGAAAAATATAATGAACCCTGGATGTTGAATTGCATTGGGAAAATTCCACCCTCTGACTAATAATTCATGAGCAAGAACTCAATAAAGACTTGTTACTTCCAATGAACAATTACCCCTCAGGTTGGATTTCCCAATAAAATACCAATACATTTGGTAGCTTAAAGCAATTCCACCCAAAGCCAAGTATGGAATTTTCCTGCTCTACACATCTTTTCTCTCATTCTTGCAACAAATTAATTGGTTTTCATTACAATGATGGACAAACTGCAATACAGAATGTGCAGTTGTAAAGGACAACTTTTGAGACCTATCCAAGACATCCATTTTGTATCCTCATGTGCACTTGTGTACAACAGGTACATTCCACTTCTCAAATATGCAACAGATGTCATAAATGTATACAAAAGAGAAATGAAAGGTCACTTCAGTTTTATTAGCTCAGCTTTCTGATTACATGAATTGTTGAAAATCCTCAAAGGCTGTATGATTTTCACTTACCTCTGTCATCAAGTATCTTGACAAAAATTATCTAGACAGACCTTTACTTCACTGAGAAGGAATTTTCTTTAAAAAGCTGACCCAATTTATCTTAACATCATTATATGCTATTTGATACACAATAACACTGAAAATATGAGCCATGTTGTGCAAACTCGTATCAAATGAAACACAGACTGAAGATATTACAAATGATCCTTACACATCATACTTGCTAGCACAAATACAATTTAACTGATACCATGTCATATATTTCTTCTAGTGAGTGGCATATGTTGCACACTGTATTATTCAACTCCTTTCATAAATTTCATAACATTTATAATATAATAAAAAAAGTCTTACATTCCTTGATGTCATCACTATTTCATTCTGCTGTGTCACAGTATCAAATTACGATTTGTATAACATGAAATTACGATACAAACAAATGAAATGCTATTTGTTAATTGACAGATTATGGGACTCCAACCTTAGACTCCACCATCCCTGTGATCATATCTCTGCCATGTACATCAATCGTGATCAGGGCACAAAGGATAGCTCGGGATAGCTTTGGCAGTTCTCCTCTTACAATGGCTGCCAACTCATTAAGGTCCTGAAGTAAAAGAAATTCCAATTAAGTTAATGTCAATGTCCTCATGAGATATAAATGATAACATTGCAGCATCTCTCTTATGATAATGCTAGGAAGTATAAGAGTGTTGCTTACACTGGTACTGTGTGTTTGAATTAATTATAAACAGTGTTCCTGACACTGGTACTGTGTGTTTGAATTAATTATAAACAGTGTTCCTGACACTGGTACTGTGTGTTTTTATTAATTATAAACAGTGTTCCTGACACTGGTACTGTGTGTTTTTATTAATTATAAACAGTGTTCCTGACACTGGTACTGTGTGTTTGAATTAATTATAAACAGTGTTCCTGACACTGGTACTGTGTGTTTGAATTAATTATAAACAATGTTCCTGACACTGGTACTGTGTGTTTGAATTATTATAAACAGTGTTCCTGACACTGGTACTGTGTGTTTGAATTATTATAAACAGTGTTCCTGACACTGGCACTGTGTGTTTGAATTAATCATAAACAGTGTTCCTGACACTGGCACTGTGTGTTTAATTAATCATAAACAGTGTTCCTGACACTGGCACTGTGTGTTTGAATTAATTATAAACAGTGTTCCTGACACTGGTACTGTGTGTTTGAATTATTATAAACAGTGTTCCTGACAATGGTACTGTGTGTTTGAATTAATTATAAACAGTGTTCCTGACACTGGTACTGTGTGTTTGAATTAATTATAAACTGGTACTGTGTGTTTGAATTAATTATAAACAGTGTTCCTGACACTAGTACTGTGTGTTTGAACTAATTATAAAGTGTTCCTGACACTGGTACTGTGTGTTTGAATTAATTATAAATGATGTTCCTGACACTGGTACTGTGTGTTTGAACTAATTATAAAGAGTGTTCCTGACACTGGTACTGTGTGTTTGAACTAATTATAAATGGTGTTCCTGAGAGTGGTACTGTGTACTTGAACTAATTATAAATGGTGTTCCTGACACTGGTACTGTGTGTTTGCACTATTTATAAACGGTGTTCCTTACACTGGTACTGTGTGTTTGCACTATTTATATAATGAGTTCCTTACAATGGTACAATTTATGAACAGTATCCCTTACACTGGTACTGTATGTTTGCACTATTTATACACAGTGTTTAAGACATGAACACTGCGTTTGCACTATCTATCTATGTATGTATGTATGTACAGAGTTTAACAGCACATCAACACAATGATAGCTATAAATTGCCAATTAAAATTTAAATTCTAACAAATGTTCGGATACAAAAATTTGCCAAAATAATTTAGAAAGATAAAAATAAACATAAAGTTCTACAATATAAATTAAAAAAGGTAGCAATGTTAAGGTTCTTAAAAGTATACACAATAACATAAATGTAAAATACATATAAAACCCTTAAAATACAGAGTCAAAATTTGTATGTATATAAAAAGTTTAATGGCATGACAGAAAAATAATGGCTATATTGTACTGATTAAAAATTAAATTCTCTAATTGAAAAGAACAAAATGGCAAAATAACGTAAGAACAATAAACCCTTTCAAATAATGTAAATATTTGGTCAGTTATAGGAACCATTTAATCTATTAGTTTAAACTGAATTTGGTTTTTTTTCTAAAATTAATTTTAAGCAATCCCTTGAACTTACATCAGTAATTTGCAACATTAGAATAATAATTTCAGAAACCTGAATGCTGGCAAACAGCTTGGGAATAAACAACATCAATACAATTTAAGAGGATATCATGTTTACTTCGACTAAAAATTAAAACAAAATACTTCCAATGAAAACAAATTTATGTAAATTTGTTATAAATTGTATAGAAAATATAGAGTAATACTTAAAATCTGCTTCGAGTAATTTGATAAAAATTTAACTATTAGAAATTTTAACTGCATTAATTATGAAGTTGAGAAACTTTTTATAACTGTCTGCATCACTCAAGATAAACTTACAGCAAAACATTTGCGTTCATACTCCTTCATTCCTATGAGCCTATCAAAGTCACTGTCCAAAACTTCGGTAACCTCTCGACACCACACCATCTGAGACACTGTCAATACCACCTAGATGCAAAATCAAGAAATCATATTTAAAGTCACCATTTTTGTCTACAGAAATCATTTTTACTGAGGCTTAAATATCAAGTTACACATTTAACAAATTTCTGTCTTGATAATTTTTTTTAAATGCATGGAGGACTTGATAAAAGTCTCCCTCTCGATACACATGCTATACATCTAGTACCTGGCAAGCTATACAAATAGCTTTATTATTTTCAATATAAATTTTGCACTTCCAAATAATTCCTTCATTCCAGCTGTAAGTTTTCTTTAATCTGTATAAAGCACTTGCACTAACATATGGTATGTTATGTAAACATTATATAAACGCTATATAACAATATACAGAATTCCCTTGCTATACAGGAACTCAGTATAAGACTATCTCTGATATAACATGGTTATCATTACACTAGCTGAATAACATTGTTCAATATACTGTATCCCAGTATAAAGTGACCTCATCTATATCACGGTCAGTTTACTGCTTATCCTAAGCAGTGCTAAAAAGAAGGATTATTGCAATGGCTTTTGTGTAATGCTAACAACAGTAACTCAGATCCTCTATCACATAATGAGCCTGCAAATCAGGCCTGAAAAGCATAAATCTCTGAGCCTGAATCTGAGATTGAGTCTTCACTATCAGCCTATCAGAAATCACATTTCAAATGTAACATTTTTTACAAGTTTACAAGTGGTCCATACAAAATCTCAAGTTCAAACTCAAGCTCAGGTCAGATTTCAGTCCAACTTGTTTTTTGTGTGCCTAAGAGTACAAAATAAGTATCTGACAATGTCCAATAAACACTTTACAATGTCTAATAAGTGTCTGACAATGTCCATTAAGTGCTTTACAATGTACAATAAGAGCCTGACTGTCCAATAAGTGTCTGACAATGTCCAATAAATACCTGAAATGTCCAATAAGTGCCTGACAATGTCCAATTAGCACTTTTACAATGTCCAATAAGTGTCTGACAATGTCTAATAAGTGCCTGACAATGTTCAATAAGTGTTTATGTTCAATAAGTGCTTGACAATGTCCAATAAGTGCTTTATAATGTCCAATAAGTGCCTGACAATGTCCAATAAGTGCTTGACAAGGTCCAATAAGTGCCTGAAAATGTCCAGTAAGTGCTTGACAATGTCCAATAAGTGCCTGACAATGTCCAATTAGCGCTTTTACAATGTCCAATAAGTGTATGACAATGTCTAATAAGTGCCTGACAATGTTCAATAAGTGCTTGATATATGTTCAATAAGTGCCTTATAATGTCCAATGCCTGACAATGTCCAATAAGTGCCTGACAATGCCCAGTAAGTGCTTGACAATGTCCAATAAGTGCCTGACAATGTCCAATAAGTGGAAAATTCATGCTATGCAATGCATTTGAAGTAATGAGCTGTGTATATCATATGAATAAATATATTATCCGAGATATTAAATACATTAAACCGATAAATCTAACTTGTGTTATCAAACAGGATAAATCATAATATTATAGCAGCATTTACTTTTTTGAAACTCTAAGCATATTCACTACATAATTTCTTTTTTGTATGCAGGTTAATGATGAATAGATAACATACTAAGTTGTACAACTGTTTTTAAAATAAATCTTTTCTTTAATTCAATTTCCCAAATATATTCCCAAAAAAATGCATGTCCTTGAAAGCTTTCTCTATTACATCACTACTTTTTAACCATGCAGTAAACTAAATATATATAAAATAAATTAACAGGCAGTGTTACATAACATTTATCAATATTATATACTCTGACCAAAGATATCTGAAAATACAACACATTTTCAAAGGTCTGATTTGTGCTTGATAAAATGAATCTTGCCTCAATTTCACCAACAGAACTCCTACAATTAAGATTGATTGATTTTGAGTATAACTTAAATTTCATCCGGTCTGATCACTGGATTCCATACTCAAGTTCTGTTGGTGAAATCCAGACCTGGTCCATCAAACCTTTTATAATTTATAATTGTGCTTTGTGGCCTTGTCTTATTATTTACAAATCTTGTCACTTTAATTGGCTTAGGAAGAATAAAAGCCAAGAAATAAGATATCTTAATTGCCCATTCAAGATCAAACTAATTTACCTGGGAAGCATGGCTAACAACCCATTCCCTCCTTGGTCTACGCTCAAAGTCACTAATTGCATACTTGACCAGCTTTCTGAGGTTGGAAAACATAGCCTCTTCCACCTTTCCCAACCAATCCTCAACATTGCCTCTGGCTTTTAAACCCTAAATGGAAAAAGTGTAGCATGTACTGTAATAATATCTCATCCATGACATAGCTACTGTGTTATTTAAAATAATATAACCCTATCATAAGTTTTTTATATTTAAGATGCATAATAACATCAAATGACTATATGACATCATGATCACCTGTAAAGAATAGGGGGTGCTCACCAGCTATTATGTACTTTTGAGAGTGACGTATGGAAGGTGAAATTGTTTGCATTCAAAACATGCACAGTGGAGAGAATTTTAGCATACCTCTATGCTACTTTGATGCAATCTGGCTGACATTTCATTGGATATTGTACTTGTGAAAACTGTACATGATCTAAGCACACTGCTAAGTAAAATGACTGCTCTCTTGTGCTCCAAAAATCAGCCTGAATTAGTCTAATTTACACTATCTTTAGCAGCTATTGAAATAGGGAAAAATGAATTTTGCCAGACTAGACAAAACCAGCTTCTGAAAGTGCAATAACGAATTACTAAATATATAAAATGTAAAAAAATGTTATCAGTTGTTTTTACAATTTACCTCTGAAGTCCAGGAAGTGAAAATGACCAAGTGGAGCTAACAGTTTTTTGAAAGGTACACATCTGGAGTAAGGCCAAGCTGTATACTGTATAACCCATATTTCACCGACCAACCATACACCAAAATAAAGGGAATTAAAGGTTCCTTGAAAAATACTTTAGATATACAAGGTCTTTTTTAAATAACCAGTATAATCAGTGAGGAAACCTGGAAAAATTACTTTTCTTTAAAATTCTAACCCTATGCAAAATATGAAACTGTAGAGTGCCACCATAGGCATAATGACCAAGGTGTCCCAATTCATTTCAAAGTAATTTCACTATAATTGTCTACACTTTCATAACATAAAATCCCTATTCTGCATCAAGTGATATTAAATACAATCTTATATTTGCACTCAGTTAAATTAAATTTATGAAACTTGTTGAATAATTTCAATATTTGGCTTGCAAAAGATAATAATTGCTCTATTTCAAAAATTTCATTTTAAATGAGCACTAGACCTTCTTTGGCATAATGCATGGACTGATACAGGTCTACACAGTTCCTTGGCATAATGCATGAACTGATAAAGGTCTACACAGTTCATTTGCATAATGCATGGACCGATAAAGGTCTACACAGTTACTTGGCATAATGCATGAACTGATAAAGGTCTACACAGTTCATTTGCATAATGCATGGACTTATAAAGGTCTGCACAGTTACTTGGCATAATGCATGGACTGATAAAGGTCTGCACAGTTACTTGGCATAATGCATGGACTTATAAAGGTCTACACAGTTCCTTGGCATAATGCATGGACTTATAAAGGTCTACACAGTTCCTTTGCATAATGCATGGACTTATAAAGGTCTACACAGTTACTTGGCATAATGCATGGACTTATAAAGGTCTACACAGTTCCTTGGCATAATGCATGGACTTATAAAGGTCTGCACAGTTACTTGGCATAATGCATGGACTTATAAAGGTCTACACAGTTCCTTGGCATAATGCATGGACTTATAAAGGTCTACACAGTTCATTTGCATAATGCATGGACTTATAAAGGTCTACACAGTTCCTTGGCATAATGCATGGACTTATAAAGGTTTACACAGTTCCTTGGCATAATGCATGGACTTATAAAGGTCTACACAGTTCATTTTACTTGTGATTTCAAACAAACACTATAGACCATAACCTTCTACAACTGGAACATCTTTGTTTATTTCCTAAGTAAGCTGAATGACTTTGATTCCCTGAATGGCATTCACAGGTAAGCAATAATGATACTTTCCAAAAATTAGTGAGTTTTAGATCTAGCTAAATGTGCAAAGAATAAATCCTCCTCATGAAAGATAGGCACTGAAAACAACATTAAACAATGTTTCAACAATCATTAACAGTGAAGTTAATAGAAGATGTGAAAGGACATAAGGACAGACATGAATACAAATGCCAAAATGATCACTATGTCCAGCTTCAACAATAATTTGAGTAGGTTTCAAAAAGGTATTGTGACAGTGCATTATGAATGTAACTAACCTACCCTAACAATGTCAAGTATATTCAATGAATTTCTGTATAATATTTCTAAAATGCACTATCAGCTTAACACACAAGGACCATTTATATATTAATAATTTGAAAATGTAACAACTGAACACTAATTATTTATCACTGAAAATGTAACAGTCTGATTCAGTTACATGATTTTAACTGTATCACCTGAAATTTACTAAAACCAAGAAAATCAAACCAAGGTTGTGGTGATGAAAACATGTATTGCCATTTGAGGCTGAACTTGCATTCGAAAAATGTATATTGTGGAGAAATGTGTATTGTAATCACATAATTCATTTTGTTTCGGTATAATGGTTAAATATGGTCTTAGATGAATAGTATGAGTAGAAAGTGCCCTGTCACATACTGCCCATAAAAATAAAAACAAATATGTATTTTATAATTCATCAAATTTGTACATGTTGAAGATCATATATTCATCTTGTCAAATTTTAAGAAAATGTGAATGTTGATAATTTTATCTTTTCCATATGACACAATTAATGACATCACGTTGCTTTTCCAGAACCGATAGCCTCCCTGAGGTCACAACACTATGATGCACATAACAAGTGATGTCATAACAAATGTATCATTACGTAATGATCCCATTACTTTGAACTGTGCAGTAAGCATTGATTTTAAAAAGCAGACAGCCTAAATCCCATAGTGCATCTGGACAGGAACTTGGCCAAACCTAACTGCTATATACAGGTTCTGAATTTCTGGTGGGTTTGTTTTGTTTCATTTCTTCACCAGATGATACCACTAAATCTATTGAGTCATTTTTCAGGGAAATCCTACCCTTCCCAGGCTGACTTTTTCATTCTCTGGAGACATCATGGCCAGAATATCATTGGTGTATTGGATCTCCTGGGGTTCACCTGACAAAAAAAAAATATAATTTACCAATCATATTAAATTAAAGATATTTTTTAGATTGACTTCTTATTATAAACAATTTACTCATTCTATTATTTTTAAGGTTATGAAAGCAACTGTTTCTATAACAATAACATTTGCTCTTCAAATCTATGTTAGGACTCTAGAACTTACATTTATTGGTTTAAATGAACAAAATAGATTTCTTTTTACACACCACAGTGCCCCAGATAACTTTTAGACCTAGTGAGTATTTCACTCATAATGTTAAAATTAACTGAGTAAAATTAGATTGGTAACAAAATAATTAGGTATTTTTAAATTTAAAATGATAATCATTAAAACTGAAAAATACCCAATGATTCTTTTTTTATGTTCTCAAGCAAAACCAATTTCTCTGCACTCATATAATCCTTGGAGACATTGTCTCTACTGAGGACCTCTGTACATTTGGTGTACCTTTATCAGACTAAACATTTTTCACTTTATATTTGATACAAAGCATCCACCTCAGCCTTTTCTTTAAATCACTTACATCAACTACTTCCAAGCATGGTAATGAATGTCTCCACACATTGCATGTTTCTTATGTCTTGTTTCCATAACATTTTTGGAACAATTTAATAGAGTCCATTTAAACAAATTTATCAAGTATATTGGAGAAAATACATCTTACTATTGGCAATGATGATAGACTGTCATTTGGCTTGAAAAAGCTATGAATTGTTGAATTTTTCAAAAGACTTTCAGGCTTTTCATTTATTCTCCTTTGTTTTCCTAAAATATTTAGCATCTGATATTATCTGAATGCTTGATTTTATGCATAAAAGGAAAAAGCAAGCACCTGGTCAATTGTGACAATAAAAGTTCCATACTTTATTTCATGCTAAACATGTGCTTTTTATTTTATTCTATCATTAATACAAGTCACACCAGAAAATAAATAAAATCAGAATGGACGTTTAAATTATCTGTTTGGTTACACAAATAAATGCACAGAAATATTGATAAAATGCTTGTGTATGCAGTACCCATACTGGAAGAAATAAATTGGGTATTTGACTGTTTGAATTGAGTGGAATATGAGGATACACTGCTTATCTGGGTGCACTACTGCATTTTGTCAATATTTAAGTTTGGTGTTTATCACATGACTGTCATTAAAAAATTGGCTTCATTTTGTTGCTGCAAGGCAAAGGATAGACTCAAAAATGGACAGTGTTAATGCAACTTTCTGTTTAAAACACAAAATGATGTAAAATATTTCCACATAAAAAAACAATATTGTTAGAAAACAAGCAGCATATGGTCTAATGTGACTTTATGAATATACAAATAGACATATACCTTGATCTGGTGTAGATTTTCCATCACCAGACGATGCCTGCACACCAAACTCCAGTTTGGAAATGGCGTCAAAGCATTTACGAAGATGTGGCTGCACAGCAAGTGGATTTCTTGTCTGTGCCAAAATTTCTAATAGCTCATCATTGGACAAGAAATAGAATCTAGAACAAGGAAAAAAAGATTATGTATAAGGTCTTGGTCTCTACAATAATGAAGCAATGAATGCATGGATATACCATATTACCTGGCTATAACGAAGCAATGAATGCATGGATATACCATATTACCTGGCTATAACGAAGCAATGAATGCATGGATATACCATATTACCTGGCTATAACGAAGCAATGAATGCATGGATATACCATATTACCTGGCTATAACGAAGCAATGAATGCATGGATATACCATATTACCTGGCTATAACGAAGCAATGAATGCATGGATATACCATATTACCTGGCTATAACGAAGCAATGAATGCATGGATATACCATATTACCTGGCTATAACGAAGCAATGAATGCATGGATATACCATATTACCTGGCTATAACGAAGCAATGAATGCATGGATATACCATATTACCTGGCTATAACAAAGCAATGAATGCATGGATATACCATATTACCTGGCTATAACAAAGCAATGAATGCATGGATATACCATATTACCTGGCTATAACAAAGCAATGAATGCATGGATATACCATATTACCTGACTATAACAAAGCAATGACTGCATGGATATACCATATTACCTGGCTATAACAAAGCAATGACTGCATGGATATACCATATTACCTGGCTATAACAAACTTCCAACTGAACAGCTTAGACACAAATCTGATATAATGGCATACTGTGCTGACAGATATGGGTTGACTTTGCTAGCATAGAAATTAGAGCACTGAAAGTTTAGACCAGATCTGCTGTAATCACATACTGTGTCAGCAACTGCACATTTTGCTGGCAGATATGGGTCATTTCTGTTTCCATGAAAACTGGAACAATGACAGTTTACACAAGATCTGCATTCATTTGCATACTATGTCAACAGATATGGGTCTATTCTGTTTGCATGAAAAAAGCCCTGAAAGTTTAGGACCGATCTGCTATAATTGCATATTGTTTTGGCAGATGTGGGTCCAGGCTGTTTACATGAAAATAAGAGCACCAAAAGTTTAGGTCTAGATCTGCTTCAGCAATGTGCAATGGCAGATCTGAGTGTATGGTGTTTGCATGAAACCGTAAGTGCAGCAGACAGTGCATATCTGATCAATGACAAATCTGGGTCTAACCTGATTGCATCGTTATGACGAACACATTATTGTAATAAACACTTCATATTGACATTATTTTTCCCTGCAGGAAAGAACTACTGTATATAAAATACTTGCAGTGATTTTTTTCTAAAAAGAATCATTTTTTTTAAAATCAGAAATCTTTGTTACAAGGTATTTATGGTCCATAAGGACATTAAAATTTAAAATTCATGATCTTTATTTTCCTGGGTAATACTTTTTATGGATTGTGTTGTTGCAACCCACAAATTTGGATAGACAATGAATAATTATTCATTTATGGAAACAACAGTAACCATTGCCCAATCAACAAAGTTAAACATCAAAGAGAAAAACCACAATATTGATATCCATGAAATAATATTATGAGGGGTATTACAATGAGGGAAAGCTATACTTTGTACAACATCAAATACCATAGGTATTCTAACAGATGCCCAAGGGGTGGTGCAATTTCCAAGGGGTGGGGTGGGGGTGAGATCATGGAATACTGTACATTACTATTTGACTGGAAACATCTGTAAATTAAGTTGTTTTGATATTTTTAAGTTTTTGGGATTACTCATGTTGTTTTTTAAATATGGATTTATAAACCTTGATAAAGTAGGAGGTTTTATTTGTGGAAAAAATGGGGGGTGGGGGCATTTATTAGAGGGGTCTTTTATTAGAATAACTACGGTACCAATATCATTTTCACTACCTACTTTATCTGCTAATTTAAATGTATTCATAAAAGCATAATTAGTAGTGCTTGTAACAACTATCTAAGTTGATACATGGGCTAGATGGTAATTCTTTAATCTTATATAATCAACTTCTGTTCATGACATTCATTATAACAGAAATGACAGTTAACTGAAGGGAAACACAAGTTCAGTGGCAAGTTTAATCTTTATAACAGAATATTATATTTTCAACTCATATAGCAATTTCTCAGTAACAAAGATACATATGTGCAATATATTTTGTTCTTTATAACATCGTTGTGATTCATTGTTATTTAACTTTACTGGGATTATGTGATTGCTTCATTTGTACAAAACTGTTTAAAATTTATGACAATACGTATGTTATTACCATCACAGAAACAATGTGTTAATATTACATACATTATGAGCAATGTGATGTAAGTTTCTCTTTATTAAGCCTTGCAGTAAAATTGTAAGGGCTGGCAGGTCTGTTATTGGCTCATTCTTCTCATTAATACATACTAGTATGAGAACAACACCCTGGTATGAGAACAACACCCTAGTATGACAACAAAACCATAGATGACAACAACACTCTAGTATGACAATAACACCATAGTATCACAACATTATCTCTGGATGATAACTCTTCTAAATTACAGCACAATCCTTAAAACTGATTGTTACCATGACAAAATGACTGGAAATGAACTTTCTCATTGGAACAAGAGTTTACTGTATTTGTAATAATGTAATACCTTGGGAAGATGACTCTCTTCGATTCCAGGTATGCTTCCAGACATTTCTGGATCTGATCCAACAAGGCATTGCTGTTCTGGAATGTCTCCAACAGACCTAAATATGACATACATGTATGAGCTGATAGAATGCTGAGTTCTTTAAAAAAAAATCTTAGGCAAAAATATTCTAAGAGTATGAAACTATCATGGAAAAGATACAAAAAGATTATATTGTGGAAAAGTAAAAAGATTATATCATGGAAAAGAGATATACAAAAACATTATAGTTACATAACACTGAAGCTACTTTGATTTATGCAGTAATATAAATGAATATGCATGAATACATACTTTGATTTATGCATTGATATTTTGATTTATGCATTGATATTTTGATTTATGCAGTGATATAACTACATATGCATGAATACATCCTTTGATTTATGCATAGTTATAAATTAATGTATATACATGAACACAGCATTCATAAGAGGTATTTGATTGGAATGAACAGGAAGAAAAGGACAAAAAAACAATATTCTTAATAAACACAGAAAAGTTTTCTAATTGTCTTATCAAATGAGTTAGTTAATTTTGCTTTTGAACATCTATACTATGAATAATGCATACAAAAAATGATGTAGCATTAACACATACAGTATTTATAATTTGATTACATTAAAGTTTCATAATGCATATATAGCATCTGGCGTAGATGCCAACAAACAAGATGGCTATTGCAATAGTGGAGAAGTGTGAGAGTTAGTGAATTGATTCTGATGTACATTGAGTCCTTTTCTTTAACATTGTTCCCATGCACACTGAGTCCTCTTCTTTCACTATGTTCCCATGCACACTGAGTCCTTTTCTTTAACATTGTTCCCATGCACATTGAGTCCTTTTCTTTCACTCTGTTCCCATACACATAGAGTCCTCTTCTTTCACTTTGTTCCCATACACATTGAGTCCTTTTCTTTAACAATGTTCCCATGCACACTGAGTCCTTTTCTTTCACTCTGTTCCCATGCACATTGAGTCCTTTTCTTTAATATTGTTCCCATGCACATTGAGTCCTTTTCTTTCACTTTGTTCCCATGCACACTGAGTCCTCTTCTTTCACTTTGTTTCCATGCACATCAAGTCCTCTTCTTTCACTTTGTTCCCATGCACATGGAGTCCTTTTCTTTCACTTTGTTCCCATGCACATTGAGTCCTTTTCTTTAACATTGTTCCCATGCACATTGAGTCCTCTTCTTTCACTTTGTTCCCATGCACACTGAGTCCTCTTCTTTCACTTTGTTCCCATGCACATCGAGTCCTCTTCTTTCACTTTGTTCCCATGCACATTGAGTCCTTTTCTTTAACATTGTTCCCATGAACATTGAGTCCTTTTCTTTCACTTTGTACCCAATCATGCACATCTAGTCCTTTTCTTTAACATTGTTAACATGCACATTGCATCCTTTTCTTTAATGTTGTTCCCATGCACACCGAGTCCTTTTCTTTCACTTTGGTCCCATGCACATCCAGTCCTTTTCTTTTACTTCGTTCCCATGTACATCGAGTAGTTTTCTTTCACTTTGTTCCCATGTGCATTGGGCCCTTTTCTTTTACTTTGTTCCCATGCACATTGAGCCTTTTTCTTTGACATTGTTCCTATGCAAATAAAGTCCTTATTTCGTTCACTTTTTTTTGTGACTTTGTTCCCATGCAAATCGAGTCCTTTTCTTTCACTTTGTTCCAATCTTTTTTCTCCTTTTATTGAAAGTAGCCCTGATAGTTCATTTTAGCTGAATGTCAGACTCGTAACCCAAGGGTCGTTGCTTGATAACTGCCCAGGACAAACTAGGTCAGCTGCCTCAATGTGTCCTTTGGGAAGGCACCCAATTTCCATTTCTTTGGCATGACATAGTCAATAATGTTTTAAAAGTGTGATTTAAACCAAAACATCAAACTATTTTTTGGGAAACAGTGCATGCAACAGATGGCATTACTCTTGGCACAAGTTTGATTCCTGCTTGGAATGAATTATAACTCTCTAAAATGTTTTATTATTAATTGATATAATTTAATAAATTCATATATCCCAACATACAACATGGGATCCAAAGATAACTGATTTCATCTTTGTTAGCCATATATGTGTCAATTTCTAATAATAATTTCATGTATATATCTTGCATTTCTTGAAAGAAATCCAGTGGGTTTGTGCATTTAGCTCAGTGTTAATTTCCACTTGCCTACAATTACTTCAAGCCCTTGTTTGGGGAGGGGGGGAGGAGATGATCTCTCACAGCAAATTATGATACACCAGAAGGGATCTTAATATAATATGCTTCACAACATCTGATATTTAGTCACCTCTGATTTTTATATTGCAGTTTGCAATATACCACATAATAAGTCAATCTGCAAGCAAGTAAAAGTGTCTCTTTTAATGCACACAAAAGTAATGAAACCATGACTTGCCTGGTTGTGTGCCTGCCCTAATAGCAGAAGGCACCTTGTTGACTTTCCTCATGATATCTTTGTAGGACTTATCGACTGTTGCAAACATCTTGGCCTCTGCTGGAAGCTGCCTCTGGATGTCAGGGGCACTGAAAATACTCTCCAGATACAACCAGTTACGCTGGCAGTTCAACCATTCATCCTGTTGAAATAAGATACAAATTAGAAATTACGGATCACTGCAATAAAATAAATAAAAATTAAATGTCTCTTTTATTTACAAAGATCATGCAAATATTTGTACCCACTTATTTAGAAAAACTGTTCAACTGATATTGATGACCAAGGTAAATGAATGGCCAGAGTTGTTGTTCAGAAGGTGCAAAAGAGAAATTGCTGTTCTTTGGATGCATCAGTGATGTTAAGAAATGTTGAATATACTTTGAAAAGAAGGTAACAGTGACCCAGTTTTGGTTCTGTAGAAGCAACAGATGAAAAAATAAATCAGTTAGCACCAAAAGTAAGATTTTCAAGCAATGTTGAAAAACATTTTGGAAAGAACGTCACAGAAACCCAGTTTAGGTGTGCTCCATACCTTTTACTCCCAACTTCTATTTCTGGGTAAAAATTGCAAACTTCATCGAAGTGGTTGTATTAGAAAAGCTACAGTCATGATGGACATACATAGAGATACACAAAGTGAATTTTATATACTGGTAGATTATCAAAGAATGGATGTGGGAAGAGAAGGGGGATGGGGATTTCAAAAATAAAAGTTTAACCCATCCAAGGTAGGTATAGTCATATTAACCTTCTAATGCACATGAAAGTTGGCATGAAAATAGTTACTTCCAAAAGACCAGGAATTAAACATACTAGTGTTTTGCCAAATAGGTCCAGCTGCTTAGACCAGTCATCCACACGAGACTTGATTGGTCCGACATGCCTAGAGCTGGCAATGGTTGCAATGTTGATGTTGCTGTCATCCAGCAGTTGTTGAATTTCATCAGTACCACCAAGAATAAAGACATCTTTGGAATCCTTGTGTGGTAATACGACAAACTCTGTGACTTTCCAAGAATCTTCAACCTGGAGAGAATATAATGGTATAGACAATGACTGTATAATGAACCAAAATTACAATTAACTTTTCAAATGAACCAAAATTACAATTAACTTTTCCTAAAGTAAAATTATTATTCCAATAACATATTATAGTAACAGTTTCATACACTATTACAGAACTATTATATCACAGTTCCTCCAATAGTCATGTTATATCCTATTTTATTACATACCCATTGAATTTTAAAAGGTAAATATAGTGCTCGACACAAATGTTCAGTCAATATTTCTGCATTATATTTACTGGAACTATTAAGGTGTCTTCACTTATATCCCTGCATTGATAGTCTCAGGTGCACTGAATCAAACTGATGAATAAATCCTAATTTATTTTTAATTACATACTCATTGAGCAACTAATACTAATTTGCAAATTTTAAAACACCAATTTTTCCTAGTAAAATATGTTTCTTTGAGAATACTTACCCAATCATAATACCTTAGGAAAACCACCACTACCTCGCAAATCCAGCCCTCCCAGATACTACTTTTAGCTTAAGGGAGCTAAAAGTTGTCTGCCAACCTATGTGGCAATCATGCAGATTTATCTCCCCTTATGTATATAACGGTAATGCGTCTTTTAAGTCTACACTGATGGCAAAGGCTCCCTCTTGGACAGCATTCCAAAATGCACAGTGGTGTTTCCATTGAAAACTAAAGGGCATGAATGATTTGATTGAGGGCTCTCCTGGTTGGCATGAAGGAGAAGTTAGCAATGACAAGGAAGGAATACTAGAAAGATTTAACCTTGTCAGAATCTTCCAGAGTAGAACTATTGCTAGATTTAGGAGATTGTTAATCCAGCACTTGTCCCAGCTGAGAGGGGCAATCAAAATTATTTAGCACTTTTGGTTCATAAATTTCTGTATAATTTTTGTAACTATGACTGTATAAGTTGTTTGGGGCAAAGGCCAACAAACCCTCCCAACTGATACAAAGGGTGTTGATGGCCCAAACCTTGGGATTTGGTGCCAGATATATGAAGGTGGGCAGTTTGAGATTCCACCTGGTCAGAAAAAGATCAATCATTGGATGTCCCTATAGCAAGCAAATCTAGTGATAAACTGATGGATGGAGGGACCATTGGATATTGAGAATCAGGTGCTTTGTGGACAGAGAATCATCAAAGACATTGAGTCTGCTGGGAACATGTCTGATCTTGATGTTGATGGTGCAATGTGCACACCAATGATGGAACTATTTGACCTGAATGGAGCATTGCAATTATTTGGTTCTGCCCTGTTTTAGAGGATACATCACTGTCGATCTATGAAGAACACATTAATTTGGGCAGGTGAACGATTAATTAGATTTATGGGAACTGGTGCGTGTTAAATCACCATAATGCACATATTGTAAATGGTTGTGTCGCGGGAGTAAACGATCCTTAATTAAGCATTTGTTTATTTAAGTCAGACAGACTAGAAGGAAAAGGTTAACTTTGATTTTGTATCGGAAAATGTCAGATTTTGAAATTGTCCTGGATCAGTTATTTGGGAATCTCAAGGTCGCACAGACTACAATCTTGGCGCCTAGTTATAAAAGGCGGGAAATATATTTAATCCGGATTGGTTACGCTAAATAAGGGGTGTGGTTCCCACACGAGATTTCTTGGTTTTAATATGTCCCATCGCAAAATTTTAGTCCGTCTACATTTTTCTGCAAGAGAAAACAAATGTAGGAGACTCCGAGTTTGAATTTAGAAGAAATTCACTCGCAAAATAATTATCCAAGGGACTGGATGTCTGGAAAGTCAACAGACACAATTTTGGTGGTAGAAGCGAGGGAAGCTTGAAAGCAAGGTATGTGCACCAATCTCATGTAATCCAGTGATACCAATATAAAGATTTGTTTGATTTATTTGCTTATATTTGAATGAATTTATTTGCTTAAATTCGTAGATCAATTTTCTTGGTATGAGTACAACTGTGTTGAGTTCATCTGTATGAATCCATACAATGATATTCTTTATATAAGTCTGACGAATTGTCTGAATGTGTTGTCTTGCCTGTTATAGGAAAATATGTATCTAAGAATTTCATGCGTTACCTTAGCTGATATGAGTTACGAGAATCCGTGTGAATTCACCGACCTTAGATGATTTCACATATGATAAGGACTTGAGTGCGTATTGACTGAAATTAACATTGTTAAACCATGAAGTGAGATTTCATATATGCTAGAGACTTGAATGTGTGTATTTACTAGAAATAACGTAGTTAAGCCATGTAATGAATTTCATTCATTCATTTGTGGAATTGAGATGAGAACAGAACTGTTATGTCTCGTGTGATGATAATGTGAGTCAGGATGAAATAGCCATTAGGAAGTACATTAATCTTATGAAACTAGGTTTGTTTATGGTCTGCCATAGTTAGCTGGACCAGATAGCCTTTGGTATCTGTTTGAATTCTGATAGAACAATATCTGACATAACGAGAGGGGAGTAATGATCTATTTCCAGTAGGATATCTAACAGAAGATTTAGGTTGTTTCTCTGTTTATTTTTCGAAGGTGAAATAGCTCCATGGGATGTATCCACGTACCTACCTATCCAAGTATCTATGTATCTATGTACTTACGTATCCATCTACCCACACAAAGTTCGAGGGCCGAAAGAGGCAAGACAATAGAGAGTTTGGCGAAGAGAAAAGAAAAGTGGAAAGGACCAAGAAGAACAGCCACAGTGAAGTTGGAATGAACCGGAAATAAGCAGGTTATGAAGTTGTAAAAGGCAATGACTTCGATTGTTCACTTGATTCTATGATGAACTAATTCTATCATTAAAACAGATCAGCTATTTATATAAGTATATTTGTGTTTGAAATTTGGTGAATGATTTATTTCAAAAAGAAGTGTATCTTCCTAATGTAATGCATTATCACAGTTGTTTATGTAATTGATTAAATTGTTGTTTTTTTCATGTTCGGGGGCTCGTGTCATTCTGTTTTATATATCTGCTCAGATCTCTATCTATTCCACCTATAAGTGTCACACTTTATATTGATATTTACTCAATCTGGACAATAACACCAAAGGCAATCACCCTCATAACAATGATAACCCAATAAAGTGGACATCTTGTAAGAAGGTAAAATCCGTCAATCAATTCCACCAACAAAGCAACCCACCCCCAACAAAGTGGGGGCTTCGTAGCACTGCTGCATTGAACAATCCAAGGAGTTGCAGAAAGCTGAGGAAGATGTACAAGGTTGGGGTGGGTGAGAAATTCTATACTAGGGATGGATAAAGATGAGACTTTCCAAATTGATCAGAAAGCCAAGATGATTTAAAATAGGAGACTGTTCTTTCCCTTGACTTTAATTAAACTGACAATATATTTCTGGAAGATGCTGTCCAAGTATGATACCATGTAAGCAGATTAAGACATAATGGAACAGGGAGATGACACAGCCATGTAAACTGAAGGAATTTCCATGAGGATGGATGGACAGAAATGTGAAAATATGCATATGTTAGATCAAGACTGAGAGCAAGTTCTTTGGGAAGGATGTAAGGTTGTACTGATCTTGCTTTATCCATTTTGATTTTTGGTCTGAACTGTTTTAGATGATTCAGGCTGATGATCAGCGTGAGCTTGCCATTGGCTTTTCTACCTAGGGAAAGCCCAGAGTAAAACCCTGGAGATTGTGGATTCTGAACAATCTGCCCACTTCTCATTCAGCATCCTGATATCTTGCTGTAAAAGTGTGTTTTTTAACGAGTCTGACAGTACCATCACAATTGGGAAGAGGGTTGGCAAAACAAATTCCAAAGCCCCTCAAAGACAATCTGAATCACCCACTCACCTTGCAAAATAAGTACATTAGTCTTCAGCCCACTGGAAGGCTGCCTATTGGTCATCAGTGAAATGAGTCAGTGGCAAGAGGATGTGGAGGATTAGGGAAGAGAAATTTGCTTCCTACAGTTAGCTTTTTTCTTGATAATTATTGGTGGTAATAATAGCCAGTAATTATCAAAGTGACAAAACCTAACATCTGTGGTACACACAGCAGTAAGGATAGTCAGATTACTTACCTCTTTGTATGGATTAAAGTCACTCTATTGGCATGTTGGAACAAATGTAAATGTGTTGAGTTGAGAAATCGACAAATATTAGTAAGATTTCTATATATGTTTCACAGTTTTTGCCCTAATATACTGGCCAGTGGCTGCATTAGAGGGGTGGTTCTCTTTGAGTGGTTTTTTTAAACAAAGACTTGTCAAAGCCATGTGATTCTGGCCACCACCCCCCACCCCACCCAACCCCACCCACCCACACACACACGCACACACTGTAAAGGAGAAAATTCTAAAAGCTTTCATTGCACTGATGCTTATGCACATCTGTACCTATACATATTTGTTGATCTATTCATATCTTACCACCAATAGATAATAGACACAAAGATAACTATAATGCTTGTTTAAATAAGGTCTTGTTATTTCACAGTATTATTATATAACTATATCTGTCACCTATGTTGTTATCGAATTCATCAAGACATGCAAGAGAGCATCTATATGGTTTTAAACCTAATGACCGGTCCTTTTGTTTGCAACATATACCTACTGGTTCATTGAAGTCTGAATTTCATGTACTTCATTTTATCGTTGTTGTTGTTGTTATTATTATTATTATTATTATTATTATTATTATTATTATTATTATTATTTTATGCAAATATGGCTTTATATCTGCATGGTCAACATGGCTGATTATAGTAGAGTTCATTTGTGATTTTACTGTCACCCTCCCTGTTAGCATGCCGCCACTACAGCTACACTTCCTGGATGAAGATGACCATACACTCTATGCTAGTTGGGGACTTTTGAAGAAGAGTTAGTGACAACTGAAGATGAAAAGGTAACTCATATTTTGGGAAAAGTGTCCAGGATAAAGAAAAGTCAGAGAAAGGTTTTAAAAATTAGTGGGTTTTTGTTATATATATATAATTTTCCTTACCTTCTTGAGGATTCCTTCCAAGCTTGCTTCTGAGCTTGCCCTTCCTGAGATTTCCTGTAGAGCCTCAGAATATTTAAAAGCATTGATTTCAATCAGTTTTCCCAGAGTGAGGGGCTCCTCAGGGGTGAATTTGTACTCCAGAATGTTTTCAATCACATCCCAGTGACGCTGCTTCAGGGTAGGATTCCGCAAATCTGTGATCACTGGCATCTAAAAAGAAGAATTTGAACGCAATATATTGTTTTTTATAGTATGCATTCTTTGCAGAGGTTTTCTTTTCTAATTGAATGGAGAAAAGATAAAGTCACAAAATTAAAATCTTCCTAAACTTTCATAGCTGGGTAAAAATCCATGGTAAAATCCAAACTTTAAAGCACCAAATGTCATAATGTTGCAAAATAAAAAAACTAAGATTGTTAAACATACCGCACAGAGGTCAGACTCTGTGGCTATACTCAAGAAGTCAGCCCCTAATCAGTGACCACCCTGCCCATTACTAAAATATATTTTTACCATTTTGTCCACATTGAGAAACCATCTCCTTTATAATGCTCCGTCTCATTACAGATGGTGTGGCCTCCTAAGAGGGTACCATCTCTTTTATGAGGCTGCGATCTCATTACAGATGGGGTGGCCTCAGAAGATGGGACTGAGACAGGCTCGAAAGACAGGACATGGGTGGCCTCTGAAGATGGGACTGATGTGGCCTCAGAAGATAGGACATGGGTGGCCTCAGTAGATGGGATAACTGTATTATTTGATTTAGTATCATAAATGTCATTTCAAACAATCAAGAGTTTGAACTTCTATTTATCACATAACTGCCAGACAAACACCTTACTCAAAGAAGTTACATTGGTAAATGTTATATTAGTGTCCCAAACAAGTCATAATATAAGATTATCATGCTAATGAATGAATATTTGGTGAGAATGTGATCTGGCCAACTGCTGGCTGAAAAATATCAAACGCTACAATGAAGCAAAGTGTGAAAAGAATTTCTGCTTTACCCTTTCTCTTATGAGCTCAACCTTGTCCTTGAGAATTTTGACCACATCGTTTGGTGGCAGACCTTTCTCCAGCTGCATCACTGATTTGGCATACTTCAGGGTTGTATTGTTCATCTGCTCAGGGTCAAGAGTATCAAATTTGGACTGTAAAGGGAAATTGTATTTTACTTTCAAGGCCTTTCAACTGGAAAATTACTCATTATGATTGCTGACAATTTTATTCTGCAAGTCATACACAAGGGAAATAAATTTTGTTGGCCAATAAAATCAGACATTGTCTAACAATCATTCTATGTGGTTTTCTGTGTCAACTGAAATATGTGTTGTGTTTTGAAATTAAAAATTTCAGTGTGTGTGTGTGTGTGTGTGAGAGAGTTAAATTATTAGAACAGACTCTGGTTAAGGCTGGCCACTTGTTAACTCTTGAGTAACTCAATACTTGCCCATTAAGAGTAACTCAATACTTGTTTCCAGACTACATGACCATGTATTACAGTTATAGGACACAAACTCAGTTTATATGTAGTAAGATACTTATGTCCACTCAAGTAAAAGACATCAACTCAGTCTGTGTTCATTAAAATAAATACCTGTGTCCACTAAAGTATAGAACACCAAACTCATTCTGCACATACTAACATACACATTTCTACTCAAGTAACATAAACCAACTGATTTTGTATATTATATCAACATACCTGTGTCCACTCAAGTACAGGACACCAACTCATTCTCTACATATTAACATTCCTATGTCCACTCAAGTATAGAACACCAACTCATCTGGTATGTATTAACATACCTGTGTCCACTCAGTTACAAGGTTGTCCCAGTCATCAATGGCTGTCCACAGGAGCTCTTTCAACTTCAGCTCAGCATGTGCCTCTTCAAGTGCATCAAACTTGGCCACCTCAACCTGAAATTAATTTTGGACAAAGAGCTCTTATAAACTCATCTCTTTTCTTGACAATACTGTTAAAAATAGTGATCAAAATTTGTGCTGAAAATTTGGTAAACATGCAGGCAAAGTACCACTGCATTATGTCCTTTTTATTTTTCTACAACTGTCTTCACTTAAAATGACTGGTTTCTGTTACAGGATAACTACTCATTATAGCAAATGCCAGCTGGTTTTCATTACAGTATTACACATACTGTAACAAAATAGGATTGTTTAGCTAGCTATAAATATTGTATGATGTCATTTGCCAATAGGCATTGCACCATTGGCCATATTGTTTTCGGACAAACATATGATACAGCATTCAGTAAACCTTATTGTTGTTTTCATCTTTATCTAAGTGATAACTTTTGTGTGTTGTCCTAGAGGGACTTTTAAATAATGGTTGTGAGACAATTTTGCTATGGAAATTGGACTGACTGTTCCTGCCACTATGCAGTGTTTAACCTTACAAAGATAGATAATAATAATAATAATAATGATAATAATAATAACAACAATAATAATAATAACTATTATTATCATCACCATTATCATTATTATTATTATTATTATTGTTGTTGTTGTTGTTGTTTTTATAATTTGGTCTTTAGTATGATTCAGTTGTAAATCTCTGGAAGTGAATTACAAGAATAAAGTACATTTTAATTAAACAAATTTGTTTAACTATTCCCATTTTGAAAAGAGTAAAACAAACTAACCCTTTCAACTTTGATCTTAAATGCCCCACACCCCTCGGAAAAATCCCTTGATCTTAACTGACAGTGAAAATGTTTTCCCCATGTTAGAGCACAAGCTACTTCATCATTGTAATTGCCATTATGTTACAGAAATGATCCAAAGACTTATGGGTCTGGACTCATTAGAAGTCGATAAGTACACATATCCTTTTTTACCATGCACTTGTGTACATCAGTATTATAGTGCATTACATCAGAAAAATAGGTTTATAAACAGTGGTAAAGAGATGAACAAATAGAATAGAACATTCATACACACAGGTTGTTAGGCTGCAAGAAAAGTATGTATCAAGTGATCAATCGTATTAATTATTGCTTCATTATATACATTAAAAGTTAATTTGCTTTATCCATCTTCTCAAAGTATGTTATTTTATAATTTAAATAATGGTACTGGCCCGCCATATTATTATCTGTTTGTCCAAAACTGCAGCTACATTCTGTTTTTAAGATATGAGGTAGTGATTTGCCACTGCTAAACAAACCTATTCTATTCATATATGTAAGTCTAAGTCAATAAACAACCCATGCCTATGCATTAAAACAATTTAAATTCAAAATGTCATACTCTGGTGAAATAGTTTTAACACAAGTTTGATTACTTTAACTGAATGATTCACTGATGAAGGCAGTGTGATATTGCCAAAAATTTCAAATTTGTAAGATATTAATCCTCTGAGTATGAGAAATTACCAATGATCATGAATTATTCAGAGCAAGGAAGCAATCTTTTCAGTTGAATAATTCTTGTCTGATTCTACATTTGTGTCAACCAGGTCTCAGTGCTAAAATATCCAATATGATTTAATGGAACAGATTAATGCATATTTTCAATGGAACAGATTCATACACATTTTCAATGGAACAGATTCATACACATTTTCAATGAAACAGATTCATACATATTTTCAATGGAACAGATTCATGCACATTTTCAATGAAACAGATTCATACACATTTTCAATGGAACAGATTCATGCACATTTTCAATGGAACAGATTCATGCACATTTTCAATGGAACAGATTCATACACATTTTCAATGGAACAGATTCATACACATTTTCAATGGAACAGATTCATGCACATTTTCAATGGAACAGATTCATACACATTTTCAATGGAACAGATTCATGCACATTTTCAATGGAACAGATTCATACACATTTTCAATGGAACAGATTCATACACATTTTCAATGGAACAGATTCATACACATTTTCAATGGAACAGATTCATACACATTTTCAATGGAACAGATTCATGCACATTTTCAATGGAACAGATTCATGCACATTTTCAATGGAACAGATTCATGCACATTTTCAATGGAACAGATTCATGCACATTTTCAATGGAACAGATTCATGCACATTTTCAATGGAACAGATTCATGCACATTTTCAATGGAACAGATTCATGCACATTTTCAATGGAACAAATTCATACACATTTTCAATGGAACAGATTCATGCACATTTTCAATGGAACAGATTCATACACATTTTCAATGGAACAGATTCATGCACATTTTCAATGGAACAGATTCATACACATTTTCAATGGAACAGATTCATACACATTTTCAATGGAACAGATTCATACACATTTTCAATGGAACAGATTCATACACATTTTCAATGGAACAGATTCATACACATTTTCAATGGAACGTGTTGTCATGAACCTGTACTACAGTCTGAATATACCTTCACGATTGTTTGTACCCCCCTACTGATTTAAAAGATGAAAAGCACAAATGAGATAAAAGATGCACAGAACTTAGTCAGTTCATGTATTGATTTATAATTTCAAACCTGATTATGCCCAGGTGGGTGCCTAACACCTTATTGTTTCGCATTTCATTCCAAATGGAACTTTTTGGTGTAAAAGATGACCTGTTCACCAGTCATTTCCAGTTCCTAGACAAGTCCATTTTCAGCAAAGGGGTGTTTCATGACTAAATATGTATGTATGTAGAACGAAAATACTATGGGGGTGCTCACCAGTTATTATGTACTTTTGAGAGAGTGACGTTATGTAAGGTGAAATTGTTTGCATTTAAAACATGCACAGTAGAGAGAACATTGCCATACCTCTATACTACTTTGATGTAATCTGGCTGACATTTCACTGGATATTGTACTTGTGAAAACTGTACATGATCTAAGCACACTGCTAATGAAATAACTGCTCCCTTGTGCTAAAATAATCATCCTGAATTAGTCTAAAGTACACTATCTTTAGCACCGTTAAAATAGGGAAAATGAATTTTGCCCAACTAGGCAATACCAGCTTCTAAAAGTGCAATGAATGAATTACCAAATATATAAAATGTAAAAAATGTTTTCAGGTGGGTTTTTTTTTACAATATACCTCTGAATTCCAGTGAGTGAAAATGAGAAAGTGGAGCTAGCAGTTGTTTTAAATGTGCACATCTGGAGTAAGGCCAAGCTGTATACTCTATAACCCATATTACACCCATCAATCACACACCAAAATAAAAGGAATTAAAGGTTCTTTGAAAAATACCTAAGATATAGAAGGTGTTTTTTAAACAGCCAGTATAACCAGTGAGGAAATGCGGGAAAATTCTTTTTTTTTAAAATACAAAACTGTAGAGTGCCACCAATGTCATGTGCTTCCAATATTTACAATGTCAAATCAAGCAAAGGAAAAGAATGACAACTACAAATTTGCCTTGTACATGTGTGCAAAGGATATAACTCTAAACTCTAAACATTATGGTAATTTACGGAATTATCCGTCAGTTACCGAATAGGATGAACTATGTTACAATGTTATCTGAGGAAATCAACTTGCCCATAGTGTACACAAGATGGCACTGTGTTAGTATGGAAAGTCCGTTAAGCATGAAAGGTGCAGAGAATGCCAGTGTTAGGACCACTCTGGTCACATTCAGCTTAGAAATTATAAATCAATGAATGAATGAATTGACTAAGTTCTGTGCACTTTTTTATCACATTAAAGATTTCCTTTACTGAACTCAGTAGGGGGGTTCAAACAAATGGGGAGGTATAGTCAGACTATAACAGACCCAGATACGGATAATCGTATTAAATCTACATTTCATTCCATTCATCACTGCATTTCATTTCCCATTGTTTTCCATTTATTGTTTCAGAAATGCATTCAGGTTTTGTGTTTATAACTTTCAACCATCGTTTCCGTGCATTTTGAGTCAAAGAATTAGATGGTTATGCATTTGCAATAGTGAGGTTTTCCATTTTGAGGATGTTACTGTACAGGGAGATAACTATAGATGTTTTTTACCAGTCTTCTTAAATGAATGCTTTAAAGAAATCGCATAAATACAGAATGCAAATGAAAGCAATGAATTTACTGTAAGTTAAAATAAAAAAGTGTACAATAATAAAGAAGAAGAGTGTCTGTCGGAAAATTTTATTTTTTATAACATTCTGATAAAGACTGAACAGATATGATGATGTCATCCTTGTTTTTATGTCTGCCCTGACAAGAACAAAGGTGATGGCTTGTAAGTGATTAACAAACTGTCTGTCAATCTGATCTGGCTTATGCTAAAGACTTTTCATAAATTCAGTGGCAGCTTGAAAATGGTACATTCTCGTATTCATTTTTGAAATACATTCCTGTTTCATTCCATTTCACTTATCATTCAACATTCTGTGTTCTGTGTGTTGCATTTGTGCTCTCCAGTTTCTCAAAATACATTAATTCTATATTATTCATATTGCATTATGTTTGCATTCCATTTTTTATCATGCTGGTAAAGTTGCCAATTCTGTGACAAACCTCAAGATTTAAATAAATATTGATCCAGGTCTAAATATAAATATAAATGATTGAAATTATAAATTAGTCTATGTATTTATGCTAGTTTCTACTAAAATTCACAGTAAACTAACAACTGATACTGGTCACATAAGGTTCATACAAGTTGGTCCACTCAAATAATAATTGGAGATTAAAAATACAAGTCAAAATAACCAAGCATTTAACTGTGATTTTTCCAACCAAATAAAAATGATTAAAGTTTTCTTTGCAAATTTTTAATTTTTTGGGATGTCATTTTCTATGAAGAGCCAATTAACAGCATCTAGTTTGATAAAGCCTTCTACTGTTTTGTACAACCCACGTGTCAATAACATGGTACAAGATGTATGTGCCAATAAACTGTTCAACTTTACAGGATACAAGAAACATAAATGTTACAAGAATATAAAAATTACACTGTATATTAAACAAGAAGCTGGCCATGTTGAAAAGGCCTCTACAAGCCTCAAAATGAATAATTGGTCACAGTAACCTACGTTTGGTGGACAGGTGCTGTACCTATCAAGACTGACTGACATAAAATTTCCATGACTCTGTAGTCATCAGTACCCATAAAAGTGAGCTAAATGTAAAGTCTGTCAAACTGATCTACCTTTACAAATTTCATGTTTTAAGCTGCATGATAACCAACTAATATCAGATGAATAAATGAAGAAAACAAAAAAGTTAATGTCAGGGAATCATGAATTGAAGGTTAAAATGGCCTTCTGGGGGGATAATTATTGCTGTACAAATCAAGATGTATTCACATACCAAGTAATATGATTTGATGGCAAAAGACATACTTGAGAAACTGACCACATTAATGAGGTGTATGCATGGTACAAAATGTTAACATTGAGGTTAATCTCCTGCCAAATGTACTATCACTGTGAGAAAAAAAAGAGGTAAAAATACTCACTTCATGAGATGGCCCATGAGCCAGAATAATACACAATAAAGCTAATGCATGCTGAAGGTATATTCCAAATCAGAAAAGAGTGGGACAAAAATAAAATGAAAAGTGAATAAAATTAAAGACTGAAGTTAATCTAAGGTGAAGGCAGATATACAGATGTACAGACAGATGGACCAAAACTTTTACCTAGGCAGGATCAACAAAAATATGGAAAATATCTCTAATTAAAACAGATGGTTGATCAGCTATAATGAATCAATGCTCTTTAAATTTTAAAGGATTCCCACACAACTGTATTTTATGTAGCTGCCTATACAGCACACACTACAATGACAGAGTTGACCCTGAGCTTCTGGCATACAAATAACATGCCATCAATGAGAGTCTATTCTGACTGTTATGCTGATACAGTTTGCAACAAATCTGGGTCTTCACTCTTAACATTTAAGTTTACAATAAAGACAAGCAAGCAGTACAACTGACTGAATTTGGATGACAGACTTTACCTTGAAGTTCTTCTGGTAGGACTTGTAGGTGAAGGCCCTCTTCTGAAGCTCATCCATCTGGACCAGCAGTTTCTTAAGGACATTCTTTACCTTCTCCTTTTCGGAGTGGACATCCAGGATAATTGGATTCTGGGATGGTGGAAAATAAGGAGTTAGGATGACAACATTTTTCTTAGCACCAATAAAAAATTTGTTTTCAGCCTCATGGAGATGGGATCAACTGAGTCTACACATCTTCAAGTTGATGCTAATTAGTTAAAATATCATGAGTGATAATAAATTTATCACTTAGGCCTATCAGACAAATAATTAATTACTGGACAAAGATGACAGAATGAACTATTTCTTGGATGTATTATTCTGGGGCAACAATTCCAATACTGACACATTACCCCTGTGTGGAGGATGCATGTATAATGTCTCAAAACTGTTATGTTTATTCTTCTTTCTAGACCAATAATTGACTGGTTACATGTAAGATTACTACTTGAACAAGGTTTTAAATTTGACTGGTTACATGTAACAATACTACTCCAACAATGATTTAATTTGACTGGGTACATGAAACATTACTACTCCAACAATGATTTTCTTTGTTTTCAAAGCAATGTGCTTTCAAAGGAATTGGCATAATTTGAGCATACATTAAATGAAGCTTTGCTTACTGAAATGTGAAGTAAAGCATGCATTTTTTATCCTGTTCATTTCACCAAGAGGTCTCAGAAGCATAAAATATAAAACTTAAAAATATGCAACCTGCATGTTTTTGGGTCACTTGGTTGAATGTGCTAGAGTAGATCTCTCAAATTAGGACCATAACTTGGGTCAAATTTTGTCAGAAAAATGTATAAATTTGGACTTGACTTAGCTCTTCCTCGTGTAAACCTCAAATTAGGACCATAGCTTGGTCGAATTTTGTCAGAAAATGTATAAATTTGGACTTGACTTAGCTCTTCCTCATGTAAACCTGAAATTAGGACCATAACTTGGTCAAATTTTGTCAGAAAAATGTATAAATTTGGACTTGACTTAGCTCTTCCTCGTGTAAACCTCAAATTAGGACCATAGCTTGGTCAAATTTTGTCAGAAAATGTATAAATTTGGACTTGACTTAGCTCTTCCTCATGTAAACCTCAAATTAGGATCATAGCTTGGTCAAATTTTGTCAGAAAATGTTTAATTTGGACTTGACTTAGCTCTTCCTCATGTAAACCTCAAATTAGGGCCATAGCTTGGTCGAATTTTGTCAGAAAATGTATAAATTTGAACTTGACTTAGCTCTTCCTCATGTAAACCTCAAATATATTTTGCTTTCAATCCACAAAGTTCTTCAGAACTTATTGCACAAAAATAAAATTCCTGACGGACAGACATGGACAAAGGGACACTGGATAATGCCATATGCACCCTTCTTAACAATATGGGAGGGGGCATAAAACAAATATTCTATGGAATATTGCCTCATTTTGCTCTATAACAGCTTAAAGGTAAACAGTTAGCAGAACAAGAAATGTAGGTCTCTGAGACCTTCTTTTTAATAGTTTAAACTTCATTCTTCCAAATGACTAAAATATCAGAAAAATGGAGTTCAATATGTGCAAAAGATTAATGTTCAAACTATGGAAACAACAATTAAAACAACAATGCCATCAAAAATGTGTCACCAGTGTCTTTAGTGTTGCAGGTATGACAAATACACACCTGAGCCTCCTGCTTAACCTCTTTGACCTCCTTGCTGAGTTCAGCAATATCCTTGTCTAGGTGGGTGCAGAACTTGTCAATATTAGCATCACGTTCTGTTAGAGCCTTGTCGATGGCATTCCTCACATTGGTGATACTGGGATTCAGTGTCTGAAAGTTAATATATTCATGTGTATGTCAATGTATTATTTATCTGTTTGCTGGCACATCATCAAAATTCAGGCTCTACTGTGCCAAGTAAAAGTTTGAACAGTAAAAATGCTAAATATGAAAAACTGCTAAAACATAAACAATAAAAGTAAAGCTGTAACAAATTCTTAATAAGTTCCAAGTAAACTGTCCAGAGTTTGTAATGTACCGAGTAAACTGTCCCGAGTTTGTAATGTACCAAGTAAACTGTCCAGAGTTTGTAATGTACCAAGTAAACTGTCCAGAGTTTGTAATGTACCTAGTAAACTGTCCAGAGTTTGTAATGTACCTAGTAAACTGTCCAGAGTTTGCAATGTACCAAGTAAACTGTCCAGAGTTTGTAATGTACCTAGTAAACTGTCCAGAGTTTGTAATGTACCTAGTAAACTGTCCCGAGTTTGTAATGTACCAAGTAAACTGTCCAGAGTTTGCAATGTATCTAGTAAACTGCCCAGAGTTTGTAATGTACCAAGTAAACTGTCCAGATTTTGCAATGTACCTAGCAAACTGCTCAGAGTTTGCAATGTACCAAGTAAACTGTCCAGAGTTTGTAATGTACCAAGTAAACTGTCCAGAGTTTGTAATGTACCAAGAGTTTTACCGACATGAATCCCCTTCATATGTCTGAATACTAACACAACCGATAAACATTTAAAATGAATCAGACTGGAGAGATTATAGCTTTCTTCAGAAATGCACTGTGACACAGTTAAGTTAATAGACTACATGTCCTCAAAGACAGCAAGTAATGTGATCTTGTTGTTAAACTGGCAAAAATGTCAAACATTGAACATCTTTAGATGCAGGTTTTCATAATATATTGCAGCAAAATAAAGAAATATGTTATTAAAAAATAATTACTTTATCATTTTTTATTATTACCATTAATGTATTGTTCATATATTATTTTTGATCTGCTGGGCTGATTACATTTTTTATTACCTTGTCCAGGACTAGTAGTTTCAGAAAATTCACCTGTACCACATGACTTTTTACCTGTCCAAAATTTCAATCACTTCTCTACATTTGATCAGCCCTGAAAGATTACTGGTTTAACTCCCACAATACTGAGAACCATGGGAGGGGGGACAAATTTTTCATTAAACATGAACTTGTGTGGAAGTTTTTGAGCCAATTGCCCCAGAATCAGACTTGTACTAGATGTCTTACTTTGAATTTTCCAAATGTTTAGTTGATTCATGATTGCAAGTATCCACTGGAAAATATCCCATGGGTCATACCCCAAACTGGAGCATATCCCATGGGTCATAACCCAAAATGGATTACATGAGTTGTGTGCCTTTTCTGCTGAAAGTGAATGTAAAGTTCTGTCAAGCAATATTCTAAATATAATTGTATTTAAATTGTGCAAGTCTGATCAATTCCCAGGGTTTCTAGGGAAGGGAGCCAGTAACAATACTCCTCTTGAATATAGTTATTTTTTGGCAGCCAATTTTAGTCAATTTCTCCACTGTCATTTAGGAGCAGATGCAGTTATAGACAGATGGATGAACAGCTGGACAGACTGAGGATATGGACAGATGGATGAGCAGCTTGACAGACTGAGAATATGGACAGATGGATGAACAGCTTGACAGAGGATATGTACAGATGGCTGGGCAGATGGACAGACTGAGGATATGGACATATGGATGGACAAATGGACAGACTGATAGTTGTCCTTAAGACAATTAATACTTGAAGGATGATTTACCACAAAGGGATAGGATGATTTACTGTGAAATGGACAGGATGATGATTTACCACAAATGGACAGAATAATGAGTTACTGCAAAAGGATGGAATGATGGTTTACCACAAAGGGACATGATTATGATTTACAACTGCAAAAGGATGGAATGATGGTTTACCACAAAGGAACATGATTATGATTTACAACTGCAAAAAGGCAAGGATGATAATTTAGTGCAAAGGAACTGGATGATGATTTACTACAAAGGGTCAGGACAATGATCTACCACAAAGGAAACAGATGATTAACAGCAAAAGGGATAGGATGACGATTTACTGCAAATAAACTGGATGATGATTTACCACTAAGGGACAGGATGATGAGTCAATGCAAAGAGACAGGATGATGATTTAATGCAAAAGGACAGGATGATGATTTGCCACAAAGGGACAGGATGATAATTTACCACAAAAGGACAGGATGATGATTTAATGCAAAGGGACAGGATGATGATTTGCCACAAAGGGACAGGATGATAATTTACCACAAAAGGACAGGATGATGATTTAATGCAAAGGGACAGGATGACAATTTACAACAAACAGACAGGATGATGATCTACACAATGGGATAGGATGATGAGTTACCACAAAGGAACAGGATGACAATTTACAACAAAGGGACAGGATGATGATCTCCACAAAGGGACAGGATGATGATTTACAACAAAGGAACAGGATAATAAACTGAATATGAAGTACAAATGCATGAACTTATTTTTAAAATGTCAAGGTATCTACCTGATAGACAGCAATATCCTCTGGTGGTGTGGGTACTTGATACTGATCAATCAAATCATACATGTCCTTAACAACCAATGCTTCTTTCTCTAATGGCTCTACCTGTAACAGAAAAAATACAATTGGCAACACATTCTACAAATACAATGACTTCTCATTACGTTACTATTCAAGATTATTTTATTCCCTTTTATTTTGGAGGGTACAAAGATTTTACCTCAATTTTCATATTTACCATAATTTGTCTAAGCATTTATAATCTAGCAACTGTTGATATCTGAATTTGCTAACATCAATACATGACTGTGTAAATAAGCTCTGCATCTAGTCTGACATATTTTTTGCAAGGAAATAAGGCCACTGTGAAAATAAGCCAATTTTCAAAACCACAGCAAGTTTAATGTCTCACCATTGCTGATCCCCTCCTTTTTATGCAGTACTCCCTCATTATAATGCAGTCAATGAAGCCAGTAGAATCAATGCATTCAATGAAGCCAGAGTATACTCTCTTACGAGATCACTTTATAATGAATTACAGTACTCCCTCATTATAATGCAGTCCACAAAGCCAGAGTATACTGTCTTACAATGAGATCACCTAATAATGAATTTCATTACTCACTCATTATAATACAGTTCATGAAGTCATAGAGTCTAATGCCTTATAATGGGATCACCTTATAATGATGTACAGTATTCCCCCATTATAATGCTGTCCATTTGAGCCAAAGGATATAAAACCTTAAAGTGAGACTACATTATATTGAAGTACATCATACAAATAATTTTTACCACCATTTCATAACATGGCATCCATGACTATACTTGCCATTTAAAAGGAACTGTGATATAATGAAAAAACCTTAAAGTGAGGGAGTGCTATATCATTGAATTTGAGATGCAATTACTTTCAACCATTTGTGATATTTTACATGAAATAATGTATGTACAATTCTGGTAATTATTCCATGAGAGAAAATTAAACACTGATCTTACCCTGACTTGGATTTCATCAAGGAAGTTAAGAGTCTTGACAAACTCTAAAGTAGTGGTAGGTGTGAACTCAAGCTTGAACTGAGCATCCTGTAATTCTGCAATGAGTCGATCCACCTCTTTACGAGCTAGTGCTGGTAACATTTCATTGATTGCCTGGAAAGAAAATAGCAACAAATGTGGCTGTTATTAACAGGAGTGAAACTGAAATATAGTATAGAGTTATCTGTCCAAAAAAAAAAAAAAATGTTGCTTCTGTGTGTGTGTGTATTGTGTGTGTGTGTGGTGGCTGTGTGTGTGTGTGTGTGTGTGTGTGTGTGTGTGTGTGTGTGTGTGTGTGTGTGTGTGTGTGTGTGTGTGTGTGTGTGTGTGTGTGTGTGTGTCATGTACCCCAGAGATATACTATTTATTTTTAAATCGAAAGACAGTATGAGGTCAGGTACTCCAATTCATTCTCAGGCTGCTGTATTCAAAATTATACATTGTCCTAATGGGCACAGTCTGCTAAAGGTGATTTAAAACCCTGGGTCAGTCTGATGATTCTGTGTCATATGAATGAGAAACGACCAAATTTGTGTCTACACATTTATCAAACATGCCTTATCAGGCCTAACTCTGAGACCTAGCATCATCCAGACTTGACCCAGAGGTTGTAGAATTGGACAGAACTTGAACTACTTTTATCTTTATCATTTAAGAAACAAACAATGGTGGCTATTTATATTTTTTGCAGATAGATTCACCTCAGTAAAAGCAAAAATAAATAGCTTGTAAATTAAAATAGGTTCACAGTATACTGTAAAAATGATTATTTAATTTGCGTCCTGTTAACTTTCACACTCCAACAACAATGGACCTTAGAGTGTAGACTGATGTCTAATTCTATGCTCCTGCAGCTATGGACCTTTGAGTGTGGATTGATGATAGTTCATGTTTAATTCTGTGTTCCTGCAAATATGGACCTTTGAGTGTAGACTGATGATAGTTCATGTCTAATTCTGTGTTCCTGCAACTATGGACCTCTGAGTGTAGATTGACAGTAGTTCATGTCTAATTCCATGCTCCTGCAGCTATGGACCTTTCAGTGTGGATCAATGATAGTTCATGTCTAATTCCGTGTTTCTGCAGCTATGGACTTTTGAGTGTAGATTCATGTCTAATTCCATGCTCCTGCAACTATGGACGTTTGAGTGTAGATTGATGATAGTTCATGTCTAATTATGTGGCCTCTGGTGGCTGAGTGGTCTCAGGCACATTTTAAGATCACTGACATCTCACCCATGTCTGTGCATGTTTGAGTCTCCAGCTCTGCCAACATGAGTATGTGAGAAAGCTTGCCAGTAGCTTTCCATGGGACGGTGATTCTTCCCAGGGTCTCCCAGGTTCTTCCGCCACCTAACATACTAGCTGTCATGTATAGCCTAACACATGCGAAAAACTGGAGTCAAACCAACAAAAACTAAAAAAAATCATGTCAAATATTAAATGAAATATTAAATAAAACAGGTTGGCACAGATTTGTCTTAGCACTATACAGTGTTCCAACTGCAATTATGTTTTACGGTTGCTAAAATTTGGCATTTTACATTATACATTCAAAGTAAAGTCTGTACCCCTATTATGAAGACTTACATGGAGACATCTGAGGGGAGATGGGGCCAATACAGTATATATTCAATGTAAAGTTTACTTACATGGAGACATCTGAGGGGAGATGGAATCAAAAGGTTCTTCATCTTTAATGCATCCACCAGCAGCATTCCAATTGGTCGCTTCTCTTTGATAGCCATTGCCATTTTGTGCTGATGGTGGTAAGTATTCAGGGACTCAGCAAAGAATGCCACATCTGAAATATAGCATGAACACATCAAAGTCTAAACAATGATTCTTTTAACCTTTTAAAAACAGCTATGATGCAAAATTCTTTTGTGAAAAATTTATGAAATCAGAAATATAAAACACGCCTTCAAAGTCTTTACTATCAATAACATATATGCCTTCAAAGTCCTTACTGTCAATAACATATATGCCATCAAAGTCCTTACTATCAATAACATATATGTCATCAAAGTCCTTATTATCAATAACAGATATGCCATCAAAGTCCTTACTATTAATATCAAATATATGCTGTCAAAGTCCATACTATCAATAACATATATGCCTTCAAAGTCCTTACTGTCAATAACATATATGCCTTCAAAGTCCTTACTGTCAATAACATATATGCCATCAAAGTCCTTACTATCAATAACAAATATGCCTTCAAAGTCCTTACTATCAACAACAGATATGCCTTGAAAGTCCTTACTATCAATAACAAATATGCCTTCAAAGTCCTTACTATCAATAACAGATATGCCATCAATGTTCTTACTATCAACAACAGATATGCCATCAATGTCCTTACTATCAATAACATATATGCCTTCAAAGTCCTTACTGTCAATAACATATATGCCATCAAAGTCCTTATTATCAATAACAAATATGCCTTCAAAGTCCTATCAACAACAGATATGCCATCAAAGTCCTTACTATCAATAACAAATATGCCTTCAAAGTCCTTACTATCAATAACAGATATGCCATCAAAGTCCTTACTATCAATAACAGATATGCCATCAAAGTCCTTACTATCAATAACAGATATGCCATCAAAGTCCTTACTATCAATAACAGATATGCCATCAATGTCCTTACTATCAACAACAGATATGCCATCAAAGTCCTTACTATCAACAACAGATATGCCATCAATGTCCTTGCTATCAATAACAAATATGCCTTCAAAGTCCTTACTATCAATAACAGATATGCCATCAAAGTCCTTACTATCAATAACAGATATGCCATCAAAGTCCTTACTATCAACAACAGATATGCCATCAATGTCCTTGCTATCAATAACAGATATGCCTTCAAAGATATTACTATCAATAACAAATGAAGTCCCTACAGGACTTAAAGGAAACGCATACCAATGAAGGTATCACATATATAACCTTTATATAGAGGGAACATCAAGATACCTATTGTAACCCATTCTCGTTGCAAATAGAGAACTTTAATACTTTTAAATTTACTAATACAAATTTTTTTATAAACATTTTCTCATTTACTTTAAAGCACAGTCCAGAAACAAGTCAGGGACTTCAAAGTGTGTTTGTGTGTGTATGTGTGTGTGTGGGTGGGGGGGTGGGTGGGGGTGGGGGGTGTATTTTTAATGTAGCTTTAACAATTTCTCAGTCATATCACTACAATGTCTACAGTATGGCAGTCTATAGTGATGTCTAGCACTGGAGCATCATGCTGCAGACATGCAGGCCAACCAGTCCTAACACTAACCTCTTAATCAAAATGAATGATTTCATTAAAGATGTCAAAACAACAGTAAATCTCCATTTACAAGTTTCAATAGCTCTTGTACAAAGGTATAAATATACATTCAATAAATAAATACATAAATATAAAATAGCTTCAAGAAGATGGGAAACAACTATCCTGTTTATTAACTCTAGTGAAATCTTTCTATACCATGCTTCATAAAAACTTGAACTTATATATAGTGGTGATACATTTTTTAAGTAGATATAAGGAAATATTTCACAAACGAAGTGGGAAACTATAAAATCAAAAATCAATGCCTTCATAATACTGTATTATGTATGTATTATTATAATAATAATAATTATTATTATTATGAAATAATACTTATAATACTTATAACTTATAAGTATTATAAGTATTACTTCATAATAATAATAATAATAATGAGGACTTTGTATAGCGCCTAATCTTTAGAAGCTCTAAGCGCTTTACAACATCTGACAACACTTAAAAAACATATATAATGATATGATTACAAAAATAAAAACAAACACCACGAAATTAGAAAACAGAAAACATGCTGTAAATATTTAAGATAAGGATACATTATTAGGTCTTTAAGTCTGTTCTTGCAGTTGAAATAGGTGAGTTTTAAGAGCGCTCTTGAATGAGATCACTGTGTCTTTGTGTGT
>JAECUM010001095.1:0-35567 GCA_016617855.1 Megalonaias nervosa
TATATATATATATATATATATATATATATATATATATTTATACTTACACATCTGAGAGAGAGCTATCTGTGATAAAAATACTGTGTCTGATGTGTTATGATCTGGGAGAAAAGGCATGTATTTAGTATTTTGGGGTTATTGTGATTTTTCTTTCTTTATCTTATTGTCGTTTTATTATTATAATAAAATCCAGAAATTTTTAATAGTATTTAAACATTTTCAGGCTTTGTTTCCCCACAAATATGAAAATTTCTCACAAATTCCCCCTCCCTGTCCCCAATCCTATCTTTTGATATTATTATGTAATGAAACATTTGATGCGTTTCAGAACCCACTTTACCATGCAAACATAGTAAGATTTTTTTACTCAGTTTCTTCTCCTTTGTGTAGCACTAAAGTATGGAGTAATAGTAACTTAACTAAACACAATGATTGTGATTTGAACACAAGTCAGTATATCTTTTTGTACAGCACTTGATCCATAATTTCATCACTTCCATGCCATTGTGTTTATCATTATTCTGTTACAATATGTGAACAATAGTGAAGCATTTGTAGATTATATGGCTTGAAACTGCCAGTTACATTCATTTCCATAAAAGCAAATGTCTGTTTAGCATAAATCAGGGAAATAAAAAACATTGTGCATTTTTTGCAGGATAAAATGTACTTTGCTTTTATAGGGTTTTATTTGAGACTGTTTCTTCAGAGAAAAGCTTTGTAAACCAAATATATGATTATCTTATAATTGCACATTTTTACCAAGCCTTTGTAACAAGAATTTAGAATTGCATTATCTGATGCAAAAATTAGAAGTTATTAGTTCATAACACCAGAAAAGAACTAATTATCTATTCTTGTCCTCCTTCTTTAGTGTTTTGATACTAAAAGCTGGTTAAAATTTAGTTCCAATGATTTTTCAATGACATTTGTTACTATTTTTTATTAGTAATTTTACTGATTGAAAATTGACTACACACTATGCATCAATGAATGATTTTTCATTACAACTGGTCATGAAGTGAGTAATCAGTTTTTAGGTTCATGACTTTGTGAATCACGTTAACTGTGAACTTCAGTTCTTAAATAGCAATTGGAAGAGCAATAATAAATCTTTCTAAGAGTCCAGTAAAATGGTAAATAGTATGTATTGCATATTTGATTAATCAAATTTAGTTTTAAACAAAAACAAATTTTAATCAAACACAAACATATCATGAGGACTTCACCATTTGTAAACTTTTTTGTAAATAAGATTAATTTGTTCTATTTTTGGTATTATAAAAAAAAAACATTTGCAAAGAACATAAGTATTACAAATTTCAGATATGTAGAGTATTTTTGATAAATATGCTAACACACTAGCTTAGTAGGCACTACATCATGTCTGTACAAAATTGAAATGTTTTTATGACCCCATATTATTGTCCAAGTATTTATTCAAGCTTAATTTGTCTGCTTCATAACTGCTTGAGTATACTTTTTTGAAATGAGTTTTGCTGTTTGTAGTTGAATTTTGTATATTCATTGTTGTACAATTATATGCAATATAAGTATGCTGATGTTTCTTTTACAGAGAAGGACCTCTTTATATTTGTATACACATACACACTGCTGAGAACATTTAATAAAGCTGTTGTTGATGTATTATTTGTCTTTGTATTATTTTTCTTCGTATTCAGCCCATTAGGTTGACAAGTACTCTTCTTGTGTGCACACAGACACACATACACACACATAAAACCATACACAGGCCCATTTACAGATAAATAGAATAAAACTGTACAGTGGTTGTCAAGCTGAGTATGGTTTAAACTTGATGTACAAAGTACGATATAACTTGTTCTAACTTTAATTTAAATAACACACAATACATAGGTTCAGTATAAACTTTATTGTAAATATAAATAATCTTTGGCATAATGGGGGCAAATCCTGTCACAGCACGCTGCACCAGCCAAGCTCTGAATTTTTTCTATAGGAATACCTCAGGAAGGGAGACTTGGGGAAGTTTGTAGGGTTGTGAAGAATGTCTGACACCTGTATGTGGAGTCGCAAGGGACTGATACAAGGTATATAGAGACACTGATAACCAAAACTCATAAGTCTGATCCTGAGGATTGTTATAATAACAAACGTCAGCCAATACTCCATACATGCACCAAAGGAAGTGGGTATGAAGTATATGGGCATAATAGTTGAGTACATTTAAGTACTGACACAAATTGGGGGTCAAAAGCAAAGTTGTGAATGCATGAAACTTGCAATGGCCCAAACAAAGTGAAAGGAGCCCGGTGACTATGAAACAGTGCAACTGTAATGAAGGTCCCCTTATAAATTATCTTAACAAAACTTTACCTTAAATTTTAAAATTATCTAAACTGTAAACTTAAGAATATGTCTAATTATATAGTAAAATTGCAAAATGTGATGTGGTAAATAGAATAAATTAAAGCCTGTGGAGTTGAAGCAAATTCTATATTTACTGGTTTCCATTTAGATCTCAATAATGTCATGAAGTAATGACTTCAGTGTACCAAAACTGTAATGGATGCTGTATTTACTTAAAATTTTAAATAAATGACATGCCCAGATATCCAGAGGTGACAGTCATCTTTAAGTATTGCCAGATATAGCAGCATTTCTCAGCATTGCTGTATAGCTTTACATCTAACCTAGCAAACATTTATATGTGTCTGCAGCTCTTGTGAATATATTGATTGTTTATGAAATACAATCTTATAGTCCTACTTCACAAGTGCATATAGATTTTTTGATTGAGTGCTGTCATACCCCTATATGAGTGGGTTGGTGCACTGTTCTGGTGTGCTAGAAATTTGGGATGTTTTTTTATTATCCCTATATGAGTGGGTTGGTGGGAAAGTATTTTATTGTTCTAATATTAGACTATTTATAATATTTGCATGAAGAGGTCTTATTAAAAAATTTCTCCACCTTTTAATAAGTGTGCACTTTTTTACCGTAAAATTATGGACACTGCCATTTTCAAAGGGAGATAATGGAGACCACTTCAGAATTTTGCAATATTCGACTTTAAAAACTCCTAGTGACCCAAGTGTAAAATAAGCAGAAAACCAAGCCATTTATAACAAAGCCTAGCAGATATTTCTTTTCTATCTGAAACCTAGTAGAACAAACAGAAGAATGGGTAACAAAGGTGGAAATAATAAAAGAGTTGTAAATACCCATTTCTGATCTCGAAGGAAGAGTACTGAAGATTCTAATAACTGTTCCATAAATCACTGAAAGCAGCTATTCCAAAAGAAAGGAAAACAGTAGTGATTGGTATAGACAAAGTAAATTTTGTTAAATATTTGATTCTGATTGAAGGGAAACAAATCCGCAAAGCAGAAGTCAAAGGGAAACAATGCCAGAAACCAGCTTTACAGTCATTCCAGGTTCCACTCTTTCATATACACGGTTGACCACTTTAAATTTTTGTTGCATTTCAAACAGATAGTAAGAACGCTACATTTTGTTATTGTTGGGACAGTATAATATTTCCATACCAACCCACTCGTAATACACTCAACATAAGTTTAACATGAAAGCAATGCTGTCAGTATCAAGGGATAATGACTATTGGTTTACAAATTTGGACTGTATGTTTAATTGAAATTAGTCATGTTCAAAAACATATAGACAACAAAAGTGGTAATTTATTTTAAAATAAAAAGGACATATTCTGATGCTTCAAGTACTGACTAACAGATTGCATTCAATGACAAAAATGAACAGCAACAGAGTCCAAAGAGAGATGTTTAAAAGTGTAATATGGGGAAAGAATAAATTGCTTATTTCAGATATGTAAATACACCAATTTGAATTCAGCTCCATTTACAGTACACATTGAAGATCTCATAATTTACAAAGTCAGTTAATGATGAATCAACAAAATACAAATAAAAGTTGCGAAAAAGTTTTATTTAATAACAAAACATGTTGACTTGGTAAAGGAAGTAGATAATTTAGATTCACCAATACAAATGGAAAATATAATATCAGTCCGAATTCATTCATATGTTTGAAAGGATTGGAGAAACATTAAACATTGTTGAAAATCAAAGTACTTCTGCTAGACGTCATTCTGTTGATTTGCTGATACATCAAAAGATAATTTTTCAAGCATACAATATTCTCTGGATCTTATTATACCACTGCAAATTATTGACAAAACAACTGTATTAAGCACATCTTTACTATGATGCTGAATACATAGTTACAATCATTTGCAGCAACAGATCAAGAAAGAAAGAGAAAATACGTTTGCAGATTTTTAAGATAAAAGTTTCACAGAACTTTTATTTGACATATAGTTACAAGTAAATTTAAACTGCACAAATAAATGAAACAATCGAGATTTAATGTTATGCACAAAATAGAATCATGATGGAAGCACCGTGTATTGGCAGTACAATCACTTGTAAAATTTTACAAATGCAACAGAGAAAATGGAAAAATGAAGATGAAAATAGCACAAGAAATCAACAGTTAGAGAAATCTGCAAAGCATTGCATGTAACTGCAAAAAAAAAAAAAAGTAAATAGGGCTAGTCTATTTGCACAAGAAAAGTATATTTCATTTAGGGCTAGTCTATTTGCACAAGAAAAATATATTTCATCTAGGGCTCAGTCTGTTTGCACAAGAAAAGTAATTTTAACGTTATTTTTTTTTAGTAATCTACATAATGGACATTAATGATATTGCTCAAGCGGACCCTAGAGAAATGGCATTACATTGGTGCATAGCAACAACGTTGGAGAACTCTCTACTATAGTAATATACTCCACTTTTAATGTGCACACCATTATGGAGTTCGATGTTTTTAAATTTTGCTTCTATTTTTCTTAAACAATAAATAATAATTATTTTTTTCAAAATACAAGTTCAGCAACAACCCATTTCTTGTGATTCAATTTAATATAATTAACTGGTTAACTCACTTTAACCATCCTAACCAGATAATAACATATTATAGTGAGACTCACTTTTTCACATACTAATTAATAAATATATTTTATAAATATATTTTAAAATTTGAAAGTCAATATTCTTTAAGAAAACAGACAGCACAGTTTGACATGAAATTTTGCCAGAATCAAACTGGGCGATATGTTGGCAACAACTGGTTTGTGATTTTCTACTGTCATTTCATAAATAAAAGTGTTTCAGAATTAGTCAAAGCAATTTAGAGGCTTCGTGTTTACTTACAGATGTGAAAAATGATACTCCGATGCAAAATAACTTTACCTTCTGAAGATGTTTTTAATCTAACATTAACATACATATGAACCAATTTAATTTGATCAGAAACAATTTCAACATTTCACCAATTATTATTGGCAATACATCTAGCGAAAGAATAAAATGCGTACATGATGAAAGGTACTATTGGAAAACAAATGAAGATCTTATCTGATTTTAAAAAAATGTACCCAGTGAAAGAGAAATCGTGGATTTGGTAGGCAGTACTGGAAAGTTGCATTGCCGTACGTCTATCTGAATGAAAAATGTGAACCTACTAACCGGACTTCTTTCCATAAGATAGCAATGGTCTGGTTAATAAATGTATTGCAAGGTTAAAGCATAGCACGAGATTTGTATTTTAGGTTTAAAACAGAGCATCTATTCAACAGTCTCCACAGTATCCAACTGTTCAAAAGTTTTTGGAGATATTAATTTTAGAAGAGCAAAGTTATGACAAGATGAAAACATTACGATTAGGTGTAAATAAACATAACAAATTCAAAAGATAAAATGGACTTTGCTCTTGAGGACAATTGTGTGTTGTTGTTATCTAGTGGATAGGTGATAGAAGCCGGTCGTATCGTTGGATACAACAAGAATTTACAGAAATTAAACTCTTTAAATCTCAGCGAAAACGCTATTATTAAAAACGAGGTCAGAACGAACTGTATTCCCAAAGATTGGTAACGAATTGACGATAGTATGACCAAATATTTAAGAGTACAAAAAAGAAGAGAAAGTGATTGAAAATTATGCAAAGAAGAAACAGTGTGACTACTTAAAAGAGTAGTTTGTTAGATGTTCGTGTGTATCTTGCACTTTAGGAACGCAATATTTTCGAGCAATTATACTTCGCGATCACATTATTAATAGAACTCTGATGGACCATCAAACATAACGACGCTATAAAATAATCGAAGCATAACAACAACGGCTAGATGAAGTCACCAAGAGAACTGCTCTTGAAATACAAACGTGTTGTGTGATTAGAAATACTATTTGTGTTGACCTTGGTGTTGCTGGAATTGTGACCATAGAATGTACTTAAGTTTGTACTATGGAATGTTAATTCCATACTTTTCAAGCAGAAATCCATCAACCGATGGAACAAAAATCACCATCCAAGTTGGTATCACCTGTCAGCCGATCCAACACCCCGTCAGTAAAATCCTCAACCTTATCACCGCGGTCAGAATCTAAACTTAAACACAATGACGGTAAAGTACCCTTTTGGATAGACATTGATCCATGGAATTCAGCTCTGGCGACTAACGTTGTCTTTAGTCTTTTGCAATACTGCATATTAATATATATGATGCAGGGAATTATTTATCGCTATTGTCATCACACCCCACACATCTCGATAGTCGTTTATAATAAACCGATACGAAAAGACTCACGCACCTGCCATCGATTAGGTGTATGAAAACCGTTCCCGAGAGTAGTGAAAAGAAGTCGACCATGTGTTTTATTATCATCATATTTTTCAGATCATTCTTTGCTTGATATTCAACTGAATAAGCCCCATGAATTTACAACGCGCGGTTGCGAGGAATGCTCTGCGATCTTCGCATTCACGTATTGTTTCACCTCAGCTTCGACTACATTAACGTTATTCTTAATAAACGCAATTGATATTCTATAGTCTCTGATTCCCCCATTGTCGTTGATTTCGGCCAGTTGTTTTTTGGGGGTGGGGGTGGGTGGGTGGGGGTGCGATAGCACCTCGCAGCTTCAAAACAATATCTTGAACCACCACGTTAGACGTTTTAAGTTTTCCAGTTTGATCTTGGAAAACCCCAAGTTTTGCCTGGTTCGACGTTAACAACAACCTGGCTTGTAAACTAGGTCAAATACGCATTGGTAGCAAACTTAGATACTCGAAGCCGCATCGGGTCGCTTAGACTTCCCGTCCATAATTATCAACAGGCATTTCTTATACTAAAAGTGCACTATCTAAGGGATAAGGTAAAATCAAGAAGCGCGCGTGGTGTTGTTAACACTCAAGTGCACTCAACGCTTTAAAACATACTGTCCACATATTGGCCCATCTATCAACGTTTGAAACTGCGGAGTCAAAAGAAACAATGTTTGTTACCCACCGCCTCCGGCGAAATAATCAATAAATTCAAATGGTGGTGCAAGCCCGTACCAGACAAATATAACAGATGTTGAGGCGTTACCTCATATGCCACCAAATCAATGCCAGGTCCTGTTGCTGAATCCAGTTAACAATCCCGGTTTCATTTGTACGAGGAAGAATAGATGCAAGTTCATCCCGCATTAAGACACCTCGGAAATGCTTAACTGACTTGGACATCGCGTGGCCTTTTGCGAGTCGTACCAGGTAGTTGAAAACCTCTGCCTGAGAGTATTCTGGAGTCGTACTAGGTAGTCGAAGGCCGTTTCCTTTTCTTATTCGTTTACAAGACGTGATATGGCCTTGGGAAAAGATTATAGGTTATTCTACCGACTGCCTTTTTAAAAGCCGTCCCGGATGCAGTTTCGATGGACTGTAACGAGGCTCCTTTTGCAACCGCAGGTATTACTTGTTTGAGAAACATTGATCAGTTCCCACTAACGCGCAAATAATCCTCATTCGACCACCTACATGCGCTAACAACAGCATCTTATCAGACAGAATCACATCAATAAATCTGTATCTATCGACGGGGAGGCGGGCATCTCAGTAACACTTACATCAACCAGCATGTCGACCCAGCACTGTTTGTACAGGTCCAAGAGTTCAAACACAAAATTATTAATCTTTTGCAAATTGGCGACATTGTTACGACTCTATAGTCTTAAAATAAGTAACAGAAAAGAGCGAAAACCATCACGTTTTGTAATATTCAATAAATAATTTATTTCCCTATAATACAAAAGTGAATATTTCAAAGCAAATCACAGTATTGTGGATTAAATTCCAAATAGTCCTAAAAGTTCTATCACAACACCAAAAATATAGATTTCCAAATGAATTTCAGTGGTCTTCCGAATGAATTCAAATTTTGAATGTGTTGATGTGCCAGTTGTCTCGAATGTGCGAATGCGTCAAACAGTCTTGACGTATCCAATGACGTAATCCAAAATATACTTGAAAGGATCCACAATAATTCCAAAATAGTGGTTTAATAATAAATTAATGAGCACTTTTGTAATTCCAGTGAATAATTTAAATAAATAAATCCTCTCAAATTAAAACTGAACACAACAATAAGACCGATTCCACAGTCAATGTTAAGATAGAAATGAGTAATTTTGTTTATCTCACCCTCTATACCAAAAACAAAATCACAACATAAAAACAGAGTCAAGATGAGGGCCATTTTCCCATCAAATTCGTTTCCAGAATATTCCATGCTGTAAACAAGGTCAGGTTTCTTACTAAAATTTTCGTAAAGAACATTTAAAATATCAGGTAGACCAGATTTTTCCTAAGGGGAATACCGATGTCCTGAACTCTGATCAAAATAAACATGTTTACCTCCAAGTCATAATTATCTTAATATATAACCTACAATCATAGACAAATATTGGCTATATTACATGTTGTTGACAAAACAAATGTCACTAGTCAGGTAGGCCCTTACAATCTATAACCATGAACAAAAAATTAAACACATGATATAGATATACATAACAAGTCTTTCTCGAAAATCTGCAGAATTGTGTCAGTGTTTTGGTCTTAATCCAAGTACAACCACAGCTTGTAATATGCACGTTCAAAATTTCTTTGGTGGATTACTGATGACCGTTTAACCGCAAAGAAACCTCAGACACTCCTAACTTGTCAAATATCACCTTGATGGGTAGATATCTGCCATGAAAGTTGAATGTGGGCTTCGTACAAGTCTGTGACGAGGATGAGAAGTGACTGATGATGTATCTCCAGAACTCAACTCATAAACGATATGAAACGTATTTCTGCAACCACCAAATGAATTATCACAGACACCCACAATGCTAATTTCGAAAACATCACTTTAACATAATAAAGTGACCACAAAATTGCAACATTGCTGTCAGTCTTTCAATGTAATGTTTTACTATTTTGTGATCTTAACGAAGTAAGAGAAAGTGCGAAAACCAACAAGTTTTGTAAAAGTCAACAAATAATTTATTTTCTATGAATATAAAGTGAAAATTTGCGAAAGAACTTGCAGTATTTTGAATTCAATCCCAAACAATCATAAAGAAACAAAAGCTGTATTACAAGTCCAAATGTATAAAGTTACAAGTCAATTCAATTTGTATGCCAATTAAATTCCAATACTGAATGTGTTAATGTTCCTTTAGTCTCGAATATGATAATATGCCAGTGGCTTATAGTGTTGAGATGTGCTAACAGTCTTTTGCTGTATCACAATAATATAATTTAAAAAAAAAACAAAAAAACATGTTCTTGTGAAGTCACTATAATTCCAAATTATTATTCCATTCCACAAATATTATAGATGAGCGCTTTGTATTTCCAGGGAATAATAATCTGAATATATATTGCACCCAAATGAAATATCGAACACAACAATAAGACTGATTCTACCTCAGCTGCTAAATGCAAGAATTAGTGATTTCTCAATTAAACAAGATTATATAAAAAGATAAGACACAAAGGTAGAACCAAAAGGAGGCTCTAACGTTCATTTCTAGAATATTCAAAGTTGTGAAAAATACAAGGTCTATTACTAAAATTATAATAATGATAATGGGAAATATAAGGTACAACAGGATCTTCACTGGGGAATTCCAATGTCCTAGATCCAGTCCCAAGTAAACATATTTATCTCCATTGATAATGATCCTAATATTTAACTCACACCTGTAGAGAAATAATGTATTATTTGTTTGCAAAATAAAAGTCACTGGTCAGGTACACAATGAACTTGATTTTTGACAAGTTCAAGTCGAAAATACAATTATACATAACATGTAGTCATGGAGAAAAATCTGACAAATACAAATTAAATATACATAACAAATGTGACTGTGAGTTTGGCTCCGAAAATAGCCTTATGAACATCTCTGCCATATCCAAATATATGACTGATAGGAATCACGCACGAAAATGATAATGAGGGTTCATGAAGTTGTCCTAGACACCCTGAGAATCCAATGGTATAAGTATTATTAGATCATCTGCTTGTACGAGGGCGGCGCGATCTGTCATGTAGATTGTAGATGATCTGTATGTTCGTTTGCGTCCTTATGAAACATCATAGACTGGCCAGCAGACCTTGCATAATCATCGCGTTGTAACTTGTTTATCAATTGGTGCAGCGTGCGAAGACAAGACCGCAGGCACCTTTGACGCTCCATTGAACAATCCCTAAACAAGATCAACAAGACCATTTCCGTAATATGTCGCGTAAACTGATTTTCGTTCCTTGACCACACGTCCACGCTCGATTTTCATTATATTTAAAAGTCAGGTCATTCTCTAATGTACAGTTGTATTGTCAGTTTCTTCCTACGGAGATCGAACACGTGCCCGTCCTGGTCCACAAGAATAAAACAAATGCGTGTTAACTAGTGATTGTGTCATAGAAGATGTATGAGTGTTATCAGGACTAACTGAGAGCAAAGTACCCCGGGGCCAATTTAGCGAAAACTCAAACAATATAAACCTTACGACGTTATACTTGATGAACTACAAAGGTATGCTCGGTAGCTACCACTGATGGCATAGCTCAGATTAACCTGGATCGTTGAGGCGATCTTGACAATGTCCCGACACGATGTGGTATTCAGAACGTTTGGTCCTGTGCGTAAAACTCGTTTGTTCTCGGAAATTTTCTTGATATCACCAGGCCTACCGAGAACTGTCATCAGCGAAGGCTGTGTGAAGTCAGCCTCATACTGTGGAAATTCGATCCAGATGGCAGAGACAAGTATGAGCTCATGTTCGTGTATGTAAAGTTTAGAGACTTTACCAGTCATCAGTGAAACCCTTCGTCGCGTCTCTTGATTACTTAAGTCAATATCCCCGTGGAAAGTCCAATAATATTCAGCGTACCCTTCCGACAGCGCTCCGATGAAAAAAACCCACAAACGATTTATTTACGGGAAGGTCCACTAACGTCCGCGGATGGATATTAAGGTGAGTGTAATACATACGCAACGACGCTAGTGCGAACTGGAGTGTGTGGGATTGACCCGAGGTCGTTGGCGTAGATGGAACCACGTTGAATTCTGGTTTCGTTCATGATAATGTATTCATCGAAATGATGCTCGAGGTTATATTTCTAACAACACGCCGAAAGTTGCAGTGATTTCGCGTGACAGGTAAATCACTTTTAGAACTCAACGCAGCCAACAATAGCCAAACGTTGCACCTTGCTGATGCTCTCACATTATTTTGTTGGTTTACCATGTTGATGTTTATAGTTTTAAACTTTAGCACGAAATTTATTCCAGCCTTTACCATCTGCAGCACTCTGATCAGCCAGCTTCCAATTCCAACATAACCATCCTCCCCAATTTGTATTTGTTCTATTTCTGGAATAATTCCTTTAATTCATTTTTACGTAATTTTTCAGTCATCGTATAAATAAGAGGCAAGTGCTACAGCATTTTCGTACATCTTTTATAGACCAATGTCATTAAATTTTCAAGGTGTTATGTCCAACTCTTACATCATTAACTTTCCGTAACGTACCGTCAGCATTTCACGCCGTAAAACTACACAAGTCAAGCACCTAATACAGGGAACTATGTTTACTACGCCATCTTAGGCCAGTCATATGATTTTAAGCCACATTTCGCCATTTTTACCACCATAGCAACAATAAACGGCGCTGCCGACGGCGGAACAGTCCCTTCTCCTTTATTCCATTGTATAATTTACCAGTCTCCAATCATAAATAATGCACCTGGAGTCGCATAATCAATTTACACAACTTGATTTTAATAGGGATTACTGAACCAGTGCCGGATTACCAAATAGGCAGAGTATGCACCGGTCTAGAGGCCCCGCGACAACGGATCAATAATATTGAATTGATTTGATCTTGACGTATTAGGAGATAATTTGCGGGGGGGGGGGGAGATTTCGACTGCCTAGGGGCCTCCACAGGGTTTAATCCGGCACTGAACTCATGCGGCTCTTTCTTGAATTCACCAAAAGTAAACCATTGCATCATGGAAACTCACTGACACTTCACTCCATGACGTTTGCTCCTAGTAATTGGCTAATTTTTGGGGTCTGAGTAATATTTCCCCTGGACTGACTTCCCATAATCAAACATGTAATCATAAAAATCTAAGAAATCCTTAAAACGGAGAGCTATAGATGAATGCGCATACTCCAGATTTATTATAATATCTTCAACACGATTGCACAAACGTAGTCACAATAAGTTAAAGTTGTTATCACGCAACATTGTGTCGTTCGTCAGCAGCCTCTGCTATAGCATTGCTGGCGGATTTAGTCTTTGTTTATATTTCTCGTATTTGTTAAATTGTTTTACACGTTTGCGTCCAGACCCACACAATATTTAGACAAAAGTCAATAGTGACGAAATTATGCGGGTCCTGAATGAGCTCCACAAGACAAGACAAGACAAGACAAGACAAGACCAGACCAGACAAGACAAGACAAGACAAGACAAGACAAGCAAGATTTATTTAACGTCGGCATGATTTAAACAACAATTTAACATAACCTTTTGTGAGCTTTTTGCCAAAATTACATAAAATAAATGTCATTATAGCACGTGATTTGCAAGACATTCGGACACAGCGCAATACATTAATACAATTGGACAAAAAGTACATCGCACATGTGAAACATGAGCAAGCAAAGCATTATAACAGGCAGCGGTTAAAACCGAATTTAGTATGTGGATAAATTGAAACATCAATTTTGGATAATTTCACAAAAAAAGGTAAAACTTTAAGCTTAAATTACATGAAGAAGTACCACTCTAGGACTAAAAATGTATGTTGCGATGCAGCTTTGACATTATTTTAAAAGATAGTAGCTAACAATAGGGCACTTGATGGTAAATAAGACAAGGACAGATAAACATAAACGCTAACGGAAGCATTTGCTATCCTCATCATGGCCAGGTGGTAGGGGTAGTATTCACAGATATTACATTTGTAGTCTTTACCATTTCAGAACAGAATTAAAGATCGAAATGAATAAAAATTTGATTGCACTCATCAATAGTAATTTGGTAGCTCATTCCACAGAATAGAAATAGCATATCTAAAAGAGTTTGGTACCAAATGTTGAGGTCTTAATTCTTGGGACATCTAAAATATTTGAATATCTAAAATTAAATGTATTGCATTTAAAACGTATCAAATCATCAAAACATTTGGAAAGAAGCTTATTCAGAATTTTGAAAGTCTCAAGGACAATAACCTGCGCACTTTAGGATTGGTGTTTTTGCCATCAGTAAGACTATGTTTGCTGCTTGTGAAATCCTCATACACAAATCTTAGAGCAAGCTCTTGTATCTTTTCAGGTTTAGTAGTGTTCATGTTACTACATAAATGCCGGGTAAGGGACAGAAATTGAAATTGGAGAGGATAAATGTCAGTTTGTTGAGTCTAGTTAGCTTCTGACCAATACGTTTCAAGACTTATAGTTGCCTTGATGCTTTCCTACATAGGTTATTTACATGTGAATCGAATTGCAGGCGATAGTCAATGTCAATTAATAGCAGTATAACAGTTTCTTCACAGTTTATGACAGCACTGCTTATGTTTAGTACAGCCTGCATGTTGAATGTCTTTTTACCTACAGTTAGTGCTTGAAACTTTTCAGGGTTGGCTTGCATTTTGTTCACAGTGAATCAGACAATTAGAATCTTGGACACTGCCTCAAGATTGTTAAACAGTGTCAAAATCCGGTGAGGAAAGGAAAAGGTGTTATTGTCGGCATAGTTATATAAAAAGCCATATGTAATAAATAGAAGACTTCGTTGATAAAACCATTAAAACGTAATGGACCGAAGAATGATCTCAGAGGAACCCCTTTCTGACTGGCAGCCCAACTACTCAAGACACCCTGCAACTTAATTTGCTGCTTTCGATTCGACAGACAGCTCAGTAAGAGTCCTACTGAGTCATATGACATACCATTAAGTACTTACTTTGCAAATAAGAACATCACAAGTGATATAATAAAAAGCCATGGATAAATCCATCAAAACAGCTGCTTCATATTTATTTTCATGAGGAGTCTTCCTCCAGTCCTCAAGCAAACGTAACAGAGTGGTCTGGCATCCACGAAAAGCACCCAAATGTTTGTTAACTATATTCTTTAAAAAATTATGCTGGGGGGTGGGGTAGGGGCTCAATTGATTTCTCAAACACTTTTGATATGATGAGTAAATTGCTGACGGATCTACAGTTACTTTTATCGAGAGGATTGTTCTTTTGAAAATCGGAACTTCTTGAGCTTACTTTAGACGATCATGAAAAATATTAGATTGTATAATTTTAATAATAAGATCTGTAATATGGACCACAACCATTGGTGCCCCAGCTTTTACCAATTTAACAGGAATTTGGGTCTACCCAGTAGCTTCTTTTTTAATTTAACTTCTTATAATTTTATTCACTTCTTCATGGGTTAAAGGGTCAAAAGGAACATCTTTGCCAATGTCTAATGTCAAATTTACATAAAAATGATCGAAGATTTCACATATTTCTATGTCATTATTTAATTTGTTATCCTCGGCAAGAATGCTCTTAACCTGAACATTTATAAGAAATGTATGGTTTAATAGCTGACCAGAAGTTCCTAGGTTTAGTGCCCCTGTAGATCTCTTAAAAATATATGCTCGCAGAGACTTGCTGTTTAGTTTGTTTACCAAATTTGTGTGCATCGTATGGTGATCTCAGGCTTTGCATGATCTGTACAGAGTGTATTTTGTAAACAAGATATGTTTAGCATATATAGCTTTCCTTAGTTCTCTGTTCATGCAAGCTAATATTATTTTTCATCACTATGTCTGTTTGTTGGAGCATATTTGTCTACAACATTTATCAGAGCTTTTCAAAAATTAAATAGTTTGAGTTTACAAATTATGAGTCAACACTGAGTGACTGCCAGTAAATGGAGCATTTATTCTGAAACTCATCCGACGTGTGGTCGGTGGCAGACCAAGCCCAATGAATTTTTGCTAGACCATCCGCGTCAATGCTAGGAAATATCATCATGTTGCAGTTGTCACGTATCACTTAGGCAAGTATGCGAATCGTTGTATTGCACAGACCACGTCTGAGTAGTTTATGCTAACCTCGTAAAAATTGTTTTCGTGGGATTGTCAACGGTTCTCAAGCAACACCAGCACTACTAGAAAAAAAAAAAAAAAAAAAAAAAAAAAAAAAATGTAAACAACGTATCATCACTGTATCACCATGGATGGAAGAGAACATTAAGAAATAAATTCATGAGATGAGATGTCTACAGCTTTATTCCTTGGATGTTAAGACTATTTTGTATCCATATTTTGTCTCTTTAGTACAGGTTTCCAGAGGACAAAATCCGGATTGATCAAATCAAGATTCTAACAATCAACTGATGTCTTGACAAACACCTGTAAACTCTGTCGATGCTGCATGCTTCCACGATGACAACGCATAAAGTTATTGTTGGTATCACCCCAAAATTAGTAATTGTGTAATTATTTTTCCAAAGAATTAATGGTATTTCCAAACATCCAGTAATGGCTACATCGTTGTTCGCTAGCCGATTTTGTTATGCAAAGTCGTTTACGCTGACGTTAGAATTATTTTTGCTGCCTAAATTTTAGCCACACTGCATATACTTGCGTAGGCAGCCTCATTAAAAACAAATCTCCACTGTTATACATAAAGATCTGACAGCGACCACTTAGGGGTCATGTTCAGGTAACCTATGTTATTACCATAATCGCTAATCAACCAATCAGATAAAGTCTTATATCTTCGCGTTTGGAGACTGAACAGTGTCGATGAAGATGAAGAGCATCTATGTGTACGGAACAATTCGATTCACTTTCTGAGTGTTGAAAGCTGCATTTCCATTGGCTAATTCAAAAGTCACAGAACATGCCCGCTAAGCGAGCGTCGTAAGATCTTCGTAGGACGGTACGATTTTAAGCAGATTGACGATCGGGTTAAAATCTGTCAAGTTTCGGAGTAAAGGCTTTGACCTTAATCGGCTCCCGAATTGTGATATTTCTGTATCTCATGTAAAAGATAGTTCTACATGTAAGACTACGACTAGACGCCCCAAAAATAAATATCAGCGTCGAGGTCTTAATACATGTAGGACTAGTGTAAAAGAGAGATACTACTCAAAGTCACTGTGTCACTCTATGTGTTGTTTTTTTGTTTGTGTAGGTCTATGTCTGTGTGTGTTTATGAGTAACTAAAACCAACAACAACAAAAAAAACCTGTGATAATCGTGTTTAAATAGAATACTACCCTTTGCTTTGACATCGTGTAATAGCATGGTTTTTTTTTTGTGTGTATAAACACTCCTACCCTCTTGTTGTGTGTGATAGTACATCACTCTCACTAATATTTCCGTCTATACAAACCCTGAAACCCACAAACCATTATCCAAAATGGAGGTGTAAATTATCGTACACACCCAGACCGACAACGTAATCCTAAGGCGTAATGTTATTTTCCGTGACACTCGGGGTGTCCCTTAATGCTGCTAACAATATCTCAAAGTCTGTATTTCTCCCATATTTAGATGCCTTATTCTATTGTAGATCATTTTTATATTCAATTAGCGCTCTCTTCTTGGTCGGTCTCTTCATATTTTTAATCACTGAATTTAACCGATCTTTTACAGACAAAATTATAAAATCTATTAAAGGATCATCTTCTTTAAAGTGGTTGAATGTTCTTACAAATTTATAAATATCTTGGTTGCTGCCACTCAACCCTGTTGAGGCCCCTAGGTAGTCGAAATCTCAGCCCCCCTCCCCTTCGCAAATTATATCCTAATACATCAAGATCAAATCAATTCGATATTATTTTGATCCGTTGTCGCGGGGCCCCTAAAAGGCGTGGGGCCCATAGGCCGGTGCCTACTCTGCCTATTTGGTAATCCGGCACTGTTGCCACCGTACAATCTATGCTCATTGACAGTAGCGTCACTGGTGGGGGTGGGAGGGTGCGGACCGCACCGGGTGACACCATCAGAGGGGGTGACACCAGAAATGACTGTCTATACAATTTTTGAATTTTTGTGCAGAAAGGTGGTCCATGAGGGTGACACCATGAGTTACCGCACATGACTGTCTATAAAATTTGTGAATTTTTGTGCAGGAAGGAGGTCCATGGGGGGAGACATAAGTTACCGCACTGGGTGACATCAACCCTAGTGACGCCACTGCTCACTGACATTTCTCCTGAAGGAATATGTCATTTTGTTAAGTCGATTTAAATTTTTGTTTAATTTATCACCCCCACCCTTAATTCACTTTCTTAGCAGCTGGATTTTTTATAACACTATTTTATGAGTACAACTATGTCACTATTTTAGGCGCTCAGTTCGAATTTAACTTGTGTAACACATGAATCTTTCATTATGGCATGGGGCACAAAACTCGAAAGCATGTTATACGTTGGGGGTGGGGGTTATTACCAGGGTATAATAATACTGATTTATGCTGTTGTGCATTCACAAAAATAAATTTTTTAATCTCTTGTCTTCATACAAACCATAGATCTTATGATCAGAAATTACGCGTTATTCTCCTAGACCAAATTAGGTCTACTTTATTAATAACACCAAAGCAATACATTATTAAGCTTTGTTTCTGTATTAGCAGATTAGCCACATTTGGTTGTGTCCACTATTACGTATGAATATCGATTTTGTACTTGTTATGTTAATAAATCTCATTTTGCGCCAGTGAGTAAGCAGCTTTGTTTTATAAAGTATTGTTATATATTTAATATCGTTACCACTGAGTCGGTGTGTTGCACTATATACTTATGATTTTAAAAAATATTATTTTACTTATTTGTTATTTTCTTGTCATATCGCTGTACAAGCGGGTTGGTGTGCATGAACTCGCTAAATGTGTACGCCTTGCGTGGTCTGTATAGGAAATTCTGCTTAATACATGTACGTAATCAAGAAGGGGGGGGGGGCGAGCAAAAATGAGTGGAACATAGATTGAAATAGCAGCCGTATGGATCACCTAAATATCAAATAAAATCTATTTTCTCACATTATTAAATTTTTTTTTATTAGGATGTATTCCCGCAAATTAATCCTTAATAAAGAACTTACAACTAGTGAATTTATGCATGTCGAACGTTATATGGCAAATAAATCTCATCTTACGATCACATAACTGATATAATTAATAAGACCAACCCGATCTATTAAAAGGTCCATCTGCTATATAGGTTATCCTCTGCACGGTGTAGGATCTGGTTGCCATGACGTCACACACTCGCGTTCAAGATGGCGTTCCCGGCAGGCGGCTCGGATAACATTCTGTTAATAACAGACTCATACAAGGTAAGTTAATGCTTAAAAAGCCGAAATTCAAACCATCAGATGTCTTCATAATATAACTTTTAATTCAGTTAATACTGAAATTACATGTTTATGTTCATAAACAAGTGAAGTTAGAATTTGACACATGGTTTTTGTTGTCAGCATTGTCGTTCGAATAATTGATTGACGTCAGGTGCGAGTTATGTACAGCTTGGTGTAAGATTAGAAGCCGTGGTCGGGTGAACAGAAATGGACATGTCAAGATCTGTGTGCATATAGATTTATTTAATGATAGTAAAGTTCAGATATAGGATTTCCACAGAACACTTGCCTAAGTATTCTTAAAAAGGATGTTGTGCTGAGATTATCTTGTAAAGATAATATCAAAAGTGAAAGTAGAACCTTGGACTTTTTTCCTAATTCAGATTTAAATTTTTAGTGAACATTGATGCAGTAAACAATATCTAATGATTTAACAGTTGTGTAATTTTAGGAATATTTCAGGACTACAGAAAACAATATCAGAATTTGTAGGTATGTAGATTAAGGTTTCATTCTTCAGCAAGCAACTGGTTTCATAAAATATTCTTTTTTTCCCCCTTGGTCGTCATACACGGAACAAAGTCCTAAAAAAGAAATGGGACAACAGAGATCCAGCCCAGATAATTCACTTAAGTTACATGCACTTTTATAAAGTACTTATAAAACCAATTTTTAAAGACAATCATACCAGTTGTTTATTATTATTATTATTATTATTATTATTATTATTATTATTTTTATTATTAAAAGGGGGTTGGTAGCTTACACTTTTACTGCTTATAATACATTCGCAAACTACAACAGCATATGGAATAAAGGAATTTGTCTGACTGAAAGTCAGTCTATCTTGCCATTATTGAAAATCTGTCTATCTTGGCATAATTGAAAGTCAGTCTATCTTGGCATTATTGAAAGTCAGTCTATCTTGGCATTATTGAAAGTCAGTCTGTCCTGGTATTGAAAGTCAATCTATCTTGGCATTATTGAAAGTCAGTCTATCTTGGCATTGTATCCTGCATAACGTTATGGCAAAAATAAATACCAAAACCAAGGCCAAGGCCAAGAATTTTCGTGAATCCGGGTTGGGTCTGAGTTGCACCAGCTGAGTGGACCAGCTTGCCAATTTGTCTCAGTTTCCCCCAATTTCCACAAAATAGCACTGCTTTGTCTGATCTAGCATCTTTCATATTGACACTTATTGCAGCTTATCATCTATACCCTTAGAAAATTTATTACAGTTGAGATTTAATTACAATGGAAATCAGTTTTACATACTTTTAATTACTAGAGAAAGAAATATAACAGTTGTAATGAAATTGAAACAAGTGCCTTTGACCTGTTAAATAGAGATGGGACAATATCTTGAAACATCTAGAAGAAATTAAAGACTTTCTACTGTTTACAAGATGAAAAATATTTTTTTTTCGACTACAATAGTTTTTAATCAATACTGAATATAGCTCTTTGGTTCATTTCAAATAGATATATATATACTAAACTGATTTCAATCTATATAAAAAGCTGGTTTTGAAAAGAACGTATAATCCCAGAAACAAAAACATAACAAAATATGGACTTTTCTCTTCCTGTCCATATACTAATTGTATGAATTACCTGGAATATAAATGGAATAAATACATAAACCTATGACTTTATCGTAATTCTTATAGTAAGAATAATTTATGCCTATATAATTTAGAAGTGTAGATCATACACACACACACCCACACATATAACCCCCTCTTAAATGCGAAGTAAATGAAGGTCAATTTATAAAATAATATATACAAGTTTTTTTTGGATTTAATGCCATTTTTCAGTACATGATAGACTACTCAAGGCAGCCTGTATATTTGGCGGAGATAGAACGTGGGAAGAACCACTAACCCATGGGTGGTGAGCTCTTTCATATACCCATTTGGTAGGGCTGAGACTTGAACCTGTTTGGATAGAGGTGAGATGTCAGTGATCAGTAAATGCAAGCACCTTCGTCTACTTGACCACCATGGGCCACTATATTATATACAGATATCTTGACCACCGTGGGCTGCTATATTATATACAGATAGCTTGACCACCATGGGCTGCTATATTATATACAGATATCTTGACCACCATGGGCCGCTGTATTAAATACAAATATCTTGACCACCATGGGCCGCTGTATTATATACAGATATCTTGACCACCATGGGTTGCTGTATTATGTACAGATATCTTGACCACCATGGGCTGCTATATTATATACAGATATCTTGACCACCATGGGCTGCTATATTATATACAGATATCTTGACCACCATCGGCCGCTATATTAAATACAAATATCTTGACCACCATGGGCCGCTGTATTATATACAGATATCTTGACCACCATGGGTTGCTGTATTATGTACAGATATCTTGACCACCATGGGCTGCTATATTATATACAGATATCTTGACCACCATGGGCTGCTATATTATATACAGATATCTTGTTCATCTTCATCTATATGTGAAAGACACCTGATTTATATTGGTTTATTTCCAAAAAAGAAATTAGAGTTTTGTTACAATATGACAGATCTCAATTTTAATCAGATTGACAACACTTTTTTTAACTCCAGTTTCTTATTTCCTCTATTTTAAATTTGATATCATACTCTCACTCTGTTGCTTATATTATGTTTTTTTTTAATGAGATGTACAATTGTGCAATTTGCACAAAAGCCTTGAAGGGGGATTTGCCATATCTATAGCCTGCTACATGTAGTTAAGTTAATCATACCCTTGTAATTTCAAACTGATATATCCAGATGATAATGTTATCTGAGAAATTGTACTTAAACTGTTAATACACATTCAGGGTCATATATGGGACACATGAATTATATAAAATAAATGAAATACATGTACAAAGAGTGTAAACAAGCATAGTAATCTACAATATACCAAACATTCTTCATGGAAACAAAAGTAGAAATTATGGTTATGAATTCACACCATCTCAGAGTGTATTGAGTCAGGGATTCCTCTCTCTCCTACTACTCACGTGCTGGATGATTTGATGGTTACACAATTGGAGTGCCTTGCAGTAGATGGTTATAGCATTACATTAATGTATTTTGAAAAACATAATCCTTCATTTAGCCAAAAAAGAAAACTTGGTCTTTATCCGAACAGCAGCTTTCATGCTTAAGATGTTATTCATATATAAGTAGCAAAATTTACAACAATTTGTATGTAAGAAAGAATTGTCCAATCATAAGCCCCTCTCTCACCCCCACCAATTATTCAGCACATCTACAGTGCTGCCCCCCAGGGCTTGTCATGGGCCAGGAGAAATGGTACAGAATTCAATAAATATTATGTCTGTAAAAAATGTCAATATTTCCAGAAATAATAAACCAAAAAAGTAAAGCTGGTGCTCATGTCATTTGCAGTCAACAATAGAGAGATAACATTGACATCTATTTAACTGATCAAAACTTAAATGAATTCAGAACTTGTAATTTTCATGTGGTATGTTAAGGACATTCTCAAGTTTTATTGTGTCTGGGGTGGGTGGGGTATGTCATAAATAATTGCTGTCATATTGACAATCTTCACTAAAAGTGAGTGGTTATTGACATTAAAGTTACTTAAAGGAATCACGTTACTAATTCAGTTTCCATAGTAAACCTATGCAAACACCATGATATTAAAAATTCAGTAACTTAAAATTTCTGAGTGCCCATGATCAAACCTATATTTATTAGTATAGATGAAACCTGGATGTCAGCTTCTGTGCAGAGGAAAGGATATGAGCCGCTGCATTTTTTGGACCTGCATGTGTTTGAAACGTGCTTTCAATTCCGCACCAAAGAGTCAGGTGCTAATTTTAGTAACGAGTGTTCCAAACTCAAGACTGTTAAAGGACTGAAATTCCATCAATAAAACAATGTCTGTATTTTTTTTCACTTACAACTAGTATAAGCTCTCAAAAGATTCTTTTACCTAAAACATAACTTACATTATTAACCAATCCTGGCCACCCAAACTCATATATACTGTATTTAATGTTCACCCATATCCAGGCTGGTTCCCATTTTTCCATACCATTAGTACCGTGTATCCTAAAACTCATACAAGTGCACATTCAAAATCATAAATGCATCCCCAAGATGAAAAAAAATGTCATCAACTTACAAATTATTTGTCACCACATCTGTGGTGTAAGATGGCATCATAATTGTTACATTCCAAAATCAGAACAAATTTGTGCCAAAATTTTCAGTTCAAATCATGTTTCACATGAAGTACAAATGATGAATGTGCATTGTAATTCATGATAAAAGTCATAAAAAGAAATCACCAATTTATTTTTCTTACGTGTTTTTCCAGTTAAGTAAAATGGATTGGTGTCACAATATTACATCTCTGAGTCTTGGAAAATACTGATAGCAAAAGATAAAAGGGCCGACTTTATCATAATGAAGCTTTACGACATCAATAAACAACCTATTTACAATAGCATCACATCATAGACTACATACATGGCTTGGAAGAATGGCAGATCAGTGGGATGAAGTTGTATTGCGGATTGGGATCTATGTTGTTTGTTCCGCTAATTACTCCCAACAGACAGCACAGACCCAGATCTGCCAGCGCATTATGCAGTGGTAGATCTGGGTCTGTGCAGTTTGCAGTTGGGCTCATCTTAAAAGCGAGTGTATTCAGTATTTGTTAAATAAAGGAAGTAAGATTTATTCTTTGCGCTCTTTGTAATTAAACAATTACAGCATCAGTTGGATATTTTTCAATTATGATTTTGAAATTGTTCAAAAGCAATATCATTAATGTCTTGTGTTACTTCTTTTGTTGAACCAAAAAATTGTTTTAATAGAAGGATCTACAGTATCTCCTTTCATACAAAAATAAACAGGTGTTGTAAAATTATCTAACGTGAACAAATTTTAGTAACTCTGAATTTTTTGAAAAAGTTTTAAGATAAATTTTATGACATCAAATTCTGTACCAAATAATATAATTTAAGCCATAATTACTTTAATTAATTATTTCTTAACTATTCTGCTAAAAGCACTACACCAGCACATTCTTTTCTGAAATGTTGACATCAATGTACAGAGAAGAAAGGTATTAAGAAATGACCATCCATATATATATATATATATATATACAGCAGTCCCCCTCTTGAACGGCCCCCCTGACCAGCCGCCACCCGCTTCTTACGGCCAGAATCCCTTGGCACCGACGAGTTTGTGTTCAAAAGTATCCATCACGAACGGCTACCCCTCTAACGCAACCAGCGGCCAGCATATTAGTACAAATATGTAAAATGTTCCCCATGCAAGCGGCCACTTTTTATTTCAAATGTCTCCTGAACTAATAATTAATTCATATCGTGACATAAGGTAAATAATCAGATTATCTCTACCGTCGATACATGTCTCTCGATGTCAGGTTTCCCTTACTGAAAGAAGTGTTGGCTAAAGTACATGTAACACTAAGATTAATATTATATCATTATCTATAAAAGCTGACGTTTACTGGAAATGAGTTCAACAATGTTATGATAGAGTTTTGTGCTTCACACATCTGTCAAGTTCTTCTCTTTGATGATTGCAACCAGATGTAATTGTCAAGATCATAACATGGTCAGCATAGGCTAAAACTAGATTTTGTGCATTAACACACACAGAGAAAATAACCTTGAACAAAACAGGATACTAGACAAAGACGGAAAAATCACATGACAACACATTTATCACTTCCTTTACGAAGAAGGCATTTCGTCCACTGTACAAAAGTTTCATCTACATAATTAAATTGCATACAGTTAGCAACATCCAAATAAATCATTACCAAAGATTAACATCTCATCAGGTAAACGGAGACGTATTATTTTAGAAGAAAGTCGGTTATTCTACTCGATGACAACGGGTTGGGTGGGGGACTTGCAGAACAATTTTATGTAGAAAAGACTTGAATAAAACAATTTTATGTTGAAAAGACTCAAATAAACATCGTAACAGGTAAGGAGATTATTCAGCAGCAGTGGGAAAATGGAGCAGATGGAAAGAGAATTCTATATGTATCAAGATTTAAATGACATTTTTGACTGGTTTTGCAATGTGCATGACAACAATACCTGCTTGCATATCACACTTACATCAAGAATAAGAACTATTAATGTTTATTCAGTTGAAATAAGTCTATTATTATGACAAAAGAACCTTTTAATAATTAATGTTATTTTTAAACGAAGACATTAAATGAAGATATTAAATGCTTTAAAGTATGCAGCTTTCTTACTACATACATTACATATACTTCTCACAAAAAATTTAGTCCCCCTCTGGAAAGGCCACCTGTTTTATAAGGCCACTTTCCCGGTGCAGAAGGGGTGGCCATATAAGAGGGGGACCACTGTATGTATATATATATATATATATATATATATATATATATATATATATATATATATATATATATATATATATATATTTCCTTTATTGGCAAAGGCCACAAACTCTATGACTTTGTTTTTAGATTAGGGGTTGGGTTGCTTTTAATTTTAGCAATATGTTTGTTTCTGTTGCCAGAAGGAAATTATTGATTCATAGTACTGTCTAAATAGTTCTAAGAGTGGCAACAATAAAATGAAAATACAAATATGAAGATTGTTGATTCATTTAAGGCAAAGTTGTAAATTTAAAAAATATTTATCTGCAGTCTCTCAAATCTTACATAAAATAGGTGAACCAAATATATAACTATATAAAGGAATAATTTAGTCCATGGGAGGGCCTTGGCACTACTTTACTACCGCCTATGGAGTGGAAGATAAATTGACAATTGCACAGTTGTAATTTCCTGAAAGATTAATAATTTATATGTTTTAGCGGATATGTAAACATTTTTGAAGATATGACATGATATGATCTTTGAATCTGAACATTATCAATGATATATTCCATACATACTCACTTGTGAGCCCAAGAACAGAGGAAACAGAATATACCCTAACCTGAAGGTGCATTGTGTTATGGCAGATCAGGATCTTTGTTGTTTGCAGATTTGACTTGACTTATAAGCAAGTATAAATGGTATATGTATACATACGTGAATTGTCAAGAAAGATGCATTCCAGATGATGTAAAATATGAATAAAAGTCCTTACAGTTATTCTCTGATATACAGGATGAACTGCTGGGTTTATATATTAATTCTTGTATGTTCAGTCCCTATACCAGGTATAGGAGGAGAAATTGTGACAGACAATACAAATGGACATTATGTATGGGTGCAGGATATGACATTTGTTGTCCCTTTTTATTCCTCCCATATGTAAATGGGGTGATATAGTTATTGCTGTCTCTCTGTCTGTCTGTCTGCACCTCTATCTGTTTGTATGTCCAAAACATTTTCTTTTCCGCAGCATAATTCTTGAACCATTCAGTGTTTTTTGTCCATTATTTTGTTCATCATCCATCCACCTCACACCTTTATTTCTGGAGAAAAACTTGTAATTCCTATCACTTCCCTATATGCAACACTGTTGTACCCTTCATCAGAATATGCTTTAATAAATCAATTATTATTATGGATTCTATTTTATTATTATGTAACATAACATACTTGATTTTAAGGCAGTTACACTCCATGGCTGTATACTAAATGGCTTCCATTGGCAGTGTTATAATAAGGGAGTGCTGTATGTACAGTGTACTTTATTACAAGATGGTTTCACTATATTGTTGTATACTCCATGACTTCCATTGACAGGGATATAATGAGGGACTTGTATACTTTGTAAATGTGATATTTTATGTATATGAAATCTTTGACAGATTGTGCCATCTGCTAACAAATAATTTGATGGAGCAGATGATGTACTGGATAGATAACATTGCCTTCCATCCCTCAGTTTGCAGTGAATGGGGATTTACTAGCTATTGCAATGCCTATCTATTCATAAACATTTTTATTTCAGGAGCAAAACTTTGAACTGTTCAGGGTATTTCAACCAAACTTGACACCTACACTTGTCAAGGAAACTGAGTTGCATGTTGATTCTTAGAATTTCCTGCATTCTTGCTTTTCATTTACCATGGATCAAAGTGAAGCACAAGTAGCCATTTAAATGAGGAATTTTACACCGTATGGTACTAGTGTAGGTAGTAAAAAAATATTGAGATTTCTGGGCCATAGTGCAATTTCAGTAGAATTCTTTGTATAAGCAAGGGACTGGGGGACTGTGTAATGTTTAGGTGTGTTCTTGGTTCTTAAGACAGTTTATAAGTACAGCAATGTCATAAATATATAGTGTTTTTCTTGATGATAAGTTCACAGGGCCAAATTTGTAAATCTTGTGCAAATGTGGGAACAGGTTTATTGTGGGGGAACAAAATTGTGGAAGAAAAATTTGTACAACTTTTGTAAAAGTGAAGGAATTACATTAAGTAATTTGCTGACGTCTTTGTATTGATCATTGTGATGTCTCCTGTACAGATGGCATTGTTAGACTTGTACAAAAAAGTGGCAGGATCAATGACCAGGCCTATATTTAGAAGGCATTTAATGACACTATTTAATCACTCAGTTCATCAAGCTACCATAATCCACCCAACTGTTCCTATTAATATGCTAGTACTTATAAAATTCAGAACTATTTTCAGCAATGTGAAACAAAAGGATGTTGGGAACTTGCTGTGAAAGGTAGCAGATATTCTTTGGGACTCGATGGTATATTGATGCACTTGACAATTTATGGAGTGTAACTTGAAGTGGTACATGCTGATTACAGGTATTACAAGTGAAAAGATTAAGGATATAACCACTACACTATGACAAAAATTCCTTCCAGCCTTATACTGGATTATTCATACCAATACTGTGGTCAACATAGCAAAGATTTTTCAGTTGGCCAGCAGTGCCGGCTAACATGGAAATCAACTGAACCTTAAGAACATCATCTGGTCTTTTGAATCAGATAATTTCATTAACTACTTCATGAAAAAAACCCCACCTGCCAGTGCAGACCTGTGGCTGTCTTTATCAAATTGCACTTATCAAAATCCATTTGTGGCTGGTCTTTGGCTAAATCAGCCCCTGCAATATGTGTATACAATTATGTTATATGGGGTATATAAGGACAGGGTTCTCAGAGGATTTTGAAAGTTGCAGTCCAGGATTCCTATGGTGCCATGGAAAAAGTTATATTCCCAGTCCTAGAAAGACATTGGAAGAAGAAATAAATGACTATATTCCATTCACTTTTTTTCATTTCATATTTATGTAAAAAAACATATAACATTCACTTTTTCTCTAACAAACTTATAACAACTTTCTCAACAACAGGTTTAGAGTCCAAATTGTTATGTTGGGACCTGGTATTCCATGCGTTGCCATTGCATTTTTTCTTCCACGGTCATTCAACGTGGTAAATAAAAGCAATAATGTTCTATTTTTTCTCATTATGTGTAATTTGTCTTTTGATCAAAATGATCATGAGGAATAGACAGTTGATTAACAGGTGTCCTCCTCCTTGTCTGCTACAATCTAATCTATGTGGCTTCACCTATTCCCATTACAGTCATTTGAACTTTGTCAGATCTCACTCTAAATAATTGATACTTGCTTTGTAGAAATTGATCAAATAAAGGAGAACTTCATCAACAAATTATGTATGTACCAAGGAACGTACGGTTTTATTTTTCATGCATCCAGACATGAAAAGTATGGATACTTATAATAATAATAATAATAACACAGTTGCATGCAACTAATCCTCCTTATGATTGTCAATTATATGTATATTTACATACATACTGTAGTACATTGTTGCACACACGATAAAGAAATGCATGTACAACTCTTAATTCTTTCTTTTGAAAAACAAATAAATGTCAATACAAAATTTCATCCTGGAAAAACCCCAAAATACCCTATTAATAATAAACTATATATATATATATATATATATATATATATATATATATATATATATAGCCATATGCCATATACTCTCTGTATATATATATATATGCTTAATAAACATCAAATTTTATAAGAACATACTTCAGCTAGGTACATTGAATATATACTGTATAAAAATAACGAGACAACAAAGTGGAAGGTTTTTGGATTTATACTTTAAATTGTACTATATTTGTCAAATCAAACAGGTTTCACTTTTCATCCAGTGAATTAGATTATAATTAGATGCATTTACATTTGTACTTTTTCTAATTCCTTTCATATTGTGTAAGAATGTGCAGTTGTACATGCATTAGTGATTCCAACCGTGTAGTCCAGGCTGTAATTCTTTTCAAGTATACATATAACTGAACTTTTGTTCATTTTTGTGTATTTTGAAATTAAGATGTGTCACACACCAAAAGTGGTTGCAGTGACCTATTTTTCAGGTTTATTTACTAGTAAAATTGCTTTGATATCATGCCTGTGTTTTAATTACAATGCCTTTTCACCAGTTGAGGCTAAATTTTAGTGTCAATTCATCTGAATATGTTTGAAATTAGGGTGTGTCGTGCATCAAACTGTTGAAGCTTTATGTAAAAATCATGACTATGCTCTACTTCGATGCCTTGTCAGTTTTTGCCACAAAAGGGGAATCTTGTGAATGTGTCTGGGTCACAGAGACCTACTTTCTAGGATTTATTTAACATTGTTTAAAAATAGAAACTAATGCTATCTTGTGAGTTCCTGCTTACTGACAACTCTGGTTGTATTTGTTTGCTGTAGATAACAGTAGTAGTATTTTCTCCAGGGTAACTAAATAATACATGAATCTGCACTAAATTTGATGATTCCCCCCCACCTTACAAATGAGCAGGCACATGAAAATTGTACATAGCCACTTTGCCATGACCATAGCAAAGCTGCTGTAACATAAATTAATACATAGTTCAGTCTGCTTATGTAAACTTTAGAACAACCACTTTAATCATTCAGTTGTACTAAGTGACTTTTTGCAATTGAGCAATGAGATAATTTTATTGTTTCCCTAGTTATTAATCCTCAGATGAAAAACTTTCACATGGAAGAAATTAACAATTAAAATTACGTCTACATGAGTTGCCTCATAATCACTTATTTGTCACAGTGTGTTTGTGTCGTGTTCTTAGGCTTATATTTGGCATGAAAAATGGTACATTTTACAAACCTGTGTACTTGCTGTATGTACTTGCTTACAAGTCCAACTGCAAGCAACATAGATCCTGATCTGTTGTAGCATAATGTGCCAGCACTTCAGGGTCTATTTGTTTGTTCTACTGATTACTCCCAGATCTGCTGGTGCATTATGTGATGGGAGATCTGGGTCTGTGCAGTTTACAGTTGGAACCATCTTAAAAATGAGGATAGACGGTGTATTCTTTTTATATGCCCTCCATAAGGCAGGGAATATTTTGTTATGATGTTCTCCATCTATCTCTTCCCTATTTTGTTTCTACATGATGAGGTGTGTTCTTCACCATCTATGGTTACCAAACTTTGCAAATGACTTGAACTTAGGGTATGGAATATTTCCAGGTCAAAGATTGACACAGATGCCAACCATTCCAGATTCAGTGTCTGCATTCTTAGTTATTCATGAAATTCCAGAAGATGCAATTTTGAACATGAGTTTTATTTTGAAGAAAAGTACTACTGGTATAAAATTTAGTTTGTTTGGTGTTATAAAAAGCCAACCTAGAATCTACATAATTAATTTAAAAGTCATACAAGCCATGCAGGCATTCAGGACCAGCTGTTTCAGTAATGGGTGTCATTTGATGGAAATTGATTGAACATACCTTTAAATTCCAATTATTCACTTTATTTGGATCCTCATACATCCATGTTCCTTCAGAAGGTCATTATTTATGCATCATAAGAAGTACTTATGGCAAAATCAATGGCAAATTGTGTGGACATGTTTAGACCAGGTCAGCCTAAAGGTGTGATCTAGTACAAACCGGATTGAATGTCACACACTATGACATCACATTAAAGCTACACATGTTGAATAAAAAATTGTACTACCTATGTTGTGATGATTAGACCCAACATGCTCTTTCTTCACCCAGTTTAGTACCAGGCTACCATTGTAAATGTCCATTGCCATCAATAATTTTTGTCTGGAAGTTTTTGGATGATATTAAGCCGCAGAACATTCAGCATTTATGATTGATTTGGTTCAAATAGTTTAGTATTAAATTTTAGAACAACAATCACAATATGAGGAAATGCGTCTACATAGCCTGTATGACTTTTACTATAGAAGCCAGTAAATTGGATTGTAAATAGGTCTTAAAAAATGGTGGTAGAGACAAAGAAAAATAGAAAGAGGCAGATAATACATAAGGCAAAACTAGTGTTTATAGTTATTATTTTGGCCAAAAATTGTTCAGGGAATTGAAGGTTTTAGACTCTGAGGAATGGATGAATTATTTATTCTTGCTGGATCTTAATTGTTGTGGACTTAGTGCAGATAAATGCTTATATGATAAAATGCAATATGATTGGATAGAAGTTTTTGATTTTTAATGAATGCGATGTCTAATCTGGATGAGCTGTCTAGATTCTGAAAATTTCATGTTAGGCTTTTTGAGAAGCATGATTAAATGGCATCTCTGTAAAAGTCACCATGACTAAAGACAGAAAAATGATTTCACAGACCTAAACCCAGTTTAGTGGATGACTTGCACATGGGGTAGGGAAGAAGTCTTTTGATTTAGGGGTTACAGTGTCAAAGGGTCAAGTCACTGTACTGAAAGAAATAAACATGATTTATAGAATAACAGAAGTTTTACAAGACAAACTAAGCCAAGTCTAATGTGAAAGGCTTGCTTTTAGGTCAAGAAAAAGTTTAAAGATCAAAAGGTTAAGGTTAGTATCATCCTGACTGAAAAAGACCAATCAAGGTTGCCACATAATAACATTGGTTCTACATCATAGTCCTGGACCATACTTTATGAATGGCTTACCCTTGAAATAAGGAAGAAGCCTATCAGTTTGGGGGGTCAAGAGGCCAGATCACTGACTAATATAAGAAAAGTGGTTTCAGACAAAATGTCAGTTCTTTACTAAATACAGTCATTGAAGTTTGTGAATGACTTATATGTTGGGTATGAAAGAAACCTATTGATTTTGGAATCTAGATGTCAAAGGTCATGGTCATGGAAAGTCTAATAAGAAAATAATGTTTTCTTCAAAGCAAGTTTTATTCAAGACCACCTACCTTGACCAGTGTCCAAGTCATTGAGACCTGTTTGGTGTTCATTCTACAAATGAAAAAGATGGGGCCCAGTGGTCCCTACCAGGTGAAAAAGAGTGGTCATTAAAATAAAAACAAAAACAAACATGTTGCAAAGTATATATTCCTCAGAAAGTGATTATTGCAGAAAGTAATAAATCCACAACCCAGGTGCCTATTAACAATAATTATCAGCCTGTCCATACTGGAATTTTAATTCTCCATGTTAAAGTAACCATACCCCTCTAGAATTTATTTTGGACATTTAAATCTACATTTTTGCTCTCTGACAAAAATGCAGCAGAATGTTTTCGCTGAAGGTTTCATCTTCTCTTCTTTCATTACAATGATCATCAACCATGTGCTCTCAGTTGGTGTCCAAGCATATCAAGGTCAGTAACACATTTCTGTTAGCCTATGAAATTGATCGTCATATGCTTTCTTGGCATAGAACACATGTGATTTAAGAAGAATGAAAAGCACTTGATTCAGTAAGTCTAAAATCAAGTGTAATTCTTATATTTAAAAAAATTCTGTTGTTTTTTTTGTGCACTTGATGTATGCCAGAGAGGGAACTTTCTTGCACCAAAAATGACAAGTGTCATCAGTGCAAAGGTTCTACCTTAAATGTATTCCACCGATGACCTAAATTCTCAACCATTACTTACTAGTGCCTGCATAGTTGATTATTAGAAATGGGTTGGTTATAAAATGTGCTTTCTATGATACTCTGTTTCCACTTCTATTTATTTTACACAGGTACTCAACACCTTCTTGATACTAAAATTGGTCCAGATCTTGAAAATAATATGTTTAGTGTGAAGACAGTGCTCTAATGAACCTTCTATTATATGGCCTCATATATAAATATATAATAAGAGAAAAGATTTTTATACAAAACAGAGAAATTGCAGTTTTACACCTAGCCATCAATTTCTTAATGATATTAGCATTTACACACGTTTCAGCAACTTTGGCATTGTTTAAATGTGAAGCAGTTTTCCTTTTCAACGAGCAGTCATACATGTTTATGAATCAGACCAGTGATAATTTAAGGGCCAGAGAATGTTGAAATTTTATGATTTGGTTGGGAAGTGTTACACTTGTCCCATGTATCTTCAAGGCTGCACAGCTTAATTGATACATTTCTATGCCAAAGTTGCTGAAACGTGTGTAAATGCTAATATCATTAAGAAATTGATGGCTAGGTGTAAAACTGCAATTTCTCTGTTTTGTATAAAAATCTTTTCTCTTATTATATATTTATATATGAGGCCATATAATAGAAGGTTCATTAGAGCACTGTCTTCACACTAAACATATTATTTTCAAGATCTGGACCAATTTTAGTATCAAGAAGGTGTTGAGTACCTGTGTAAAATAAATAGAAGTGGAAACAGAGTATCATAGAAAGCACATTTTATAACCAACCCATTTCTAATAATCAACTATGCAGGCACTAGTAAGTAATGGTTGAGAATTTAGGTCATCGGTGGAATACATTTAAGGTAGAACCTTTGCACTGATGACACTTGTCATTTTTGGTGCAAGAAAGTTCCCTCTCTGGCATACATCAAGTGCACAAAAAAAACAACAGAATTTTTTTAAATATAATAATTACACTTGATTTTAGACTTACTGAATCAAGTGCTTTTCATTCTTCTTAAATCATATGTGTTCTATGCCAAGAAAGCATATGACGATCAATTTCATAGGCTAACAGAAATGTGTTACTGACCTTGATATGCTTGGACACCAACTGAGAGCACATGGTTGATGATCATTATAATGAAAGAAGAGAAGATGAAACCTTCAGCGAAAACATTCTGCTGCATTTTTGGCAGAAAGCAAAAATGTAGATTTAAATGTCCAAAATAAATTCTAGAGGGGTATGGTTACTTGAACATGGAGAATTAAAATTCCAGTATGGACAGGCTGATAATTGTTGTTAATAGGCACCTGGGTTGTGGATTTATTACTTTCTGCAATAATCACTTTCTGAGGAATATATACTTTGCAACATGTTTGTTTTTGTTTTTATTTTAATGACCACTCTTTTTCACCTGGTAGGGACCACTGGGCCCCATCTTTTTCATTTGTAGAATGAACACCAAACAGGTCTCAATGACTTGGACACTGGTCAAGGTAGGTGGTCTTGAATAAAACTTGCTTTGAAGAAAACATTATTTTCTTATTAGACTTTCCATGACCATGACCTTTGACATCTAGATTCCAAAATCAATAGGTTTCTTTCATACCCAACATATAAGTCATTCACAAACTTCAATGACTGTATTTAGTAAAGAACTGACATTTTGTCTGAAACCACTTTTCTTATATTAGTCAGTGATCTGGACTCTTGACCCCCCAAACTGATAGGCTTCCTCCTTATCTCAAGGGTAAGCCATTCATGAAGTATGGTCCAGGACTATGATGTAGAACCAATGTTATTATGTGGCAACCATGATTAGTCTTTATCAGTCAGGATGATACTAACCTTAACCTTTTGATCTTTAAACTTTTTCTTGACCTAAAAGCAAGCCTTTCACATTAGACTCAGCTTAGTTTGTCTTGTAAAACTTCTGTTATTCTATAAATCATGTTTATTTCTTTCAGTACAGTGACTTGACCCTTTGATACTATAACCCCTACATCAAAAGACTTCTTCCCTACCCCATGTGCAAGTCATCCACTAAACTGGGTTTAGGTCTGTGAAATCATTTTTCTGTCTTTAGTCATGGTGACTTTTACAGAGATGCCATTTAATCATGCTTCTCAAAAAGCCTAACATGAAATTTTCAGAATCTAGACAGCTCATCCAGATTAGACATCGCATTCATTAAAAATCAAAAACTTCTATCCAATCATATTGCATTTTATCATATAAGCATTTATCTGCACTAAGTCCACAACAATTAAGATCCAGCAAGAATAAATAATTCATCCATTCCTCAGAGTCTAAAACCTTCAATTCCCTGAACAATTTTTGGCCAAAATAATAACTATAAACACTAGTTTTGCCTTATGTATTATCTGCCTCTTTCTATTTTTCTTTGTCTCTACCACCATTTTTTAAGACCTATTTACAATCCAATTTACTGGCTTCTATAGTAAAAGTCATACAGGCTATGTAGACGCATTTCCTCATATTGTGATTGTTGTTCTAAAATTTAATACTAAACTATTTGAACCAAATCAATCATAAATGCTGAATGTTCTGCGGCATAATATCATCCAAAAACTTTCAGACAAAAATTATTGACGGCAATGGACATTTACAATGGTAGCCTGGCACTAAACTGGGTGAAGAAAGAGCATGTTGGGTCTAATCATCACAACATAGGTAGTACAATTTTTTATTCAACATGTGTAGCTTTAATGTGATGTCATAGTGTGTGACATTCAATCCGGTTTGTACTAGATCACACCTTTAGGCTGACCTGGTCTAAACATGTCCACACAATTTGCCATTGATTTTGCCATAAGTACTTCTTATGATGCATAAATAATGACCTTCTGAAGGAACATGGATGTATGAGGAT